>JAFBJT010108349.1:11042-29946 GCA_016785325.1 Chascanopsetta lugubris
GGCCTTTACCACAAGATGGCACTCAATCCTACACACTGCGTCTTTCAAGTCGCCGCTGTGCTTGCTCGTGACTTTTCTCCTGTGAATCTAAAGCGAAGATTCGTGCGCTGGTGGTTACGTTTGTGTCCTCTCTCTCTCTCTCTCTCCCTCTCTCTCTCCCCCCCCCTCCCTCCCTCCCTCCCTCCCTCCCTCCCTCAGCTGGGATCATGTCTCATTGCGTCACATCCCCTCTGCTGCACTGTCACTACCTCGGCCTCAGTGGATGAGTGGCTGTGCGCGTTGTCTGCGTGGCCGTGTGCGTGACGCGTGAAAACGCAGGCTTCTCTGGTGAAGTGGATCACCTCCCTGACGTGTGCGTGGCTGCCACTGGCGACCCGCGCGACGAGGCGGGCCTTGCTCCCGGAGCGTAGGGAGGTGTGACACCGCTCGCCACCTGATTGGTCGCGTGGATTTGACAGCCAAGGGCGACCATCCAATGGGAGCGGGCCAAAGTGAGGCCGTCAATCTCGATTACTCCCCAGCGCTGGTCGTGCGTAATGTGGACACATGAATGTATTAATGACCACCACCAGCCGTGGATTCTACCACGCGTGACACTTAAAAGCGGAGCACGTGTCGCGGACACGCGCACGCGCGCCACTCAATCGCACTTGGCTTAAAACGGGCAAATGAAGAGTTTCGCGCCGCCGTGGCGCTGACACGAGAAGCACACCTACCCATCCCCCGTTGTCCTTCATCCAGCTGTGCAGGGGTCCATTCAAATACTCCGTCATCCACTCCGCGATGTTGTCCACCTGCGCCGTCATGTCCTCGCGGCCCGCGCACTCCACACACACGGCGCCGCCGAACTCGAAGAAGGCGATGATGCGGCCCCAGTTCACGCCGTCCCGGAACAGTTCGTCGATCACCTCCGCGAAGCGCCGCTGCGCCGTGATGGAGGTGAGGTAGAGCTGCCGCGACATCTCCGTGAAGTCCGGCTGGTACAGTCTCTCAAGTTCGTCCCCGGCCTCGCGCAGGACCCGGTGGACGGCGGCGTGCGGCTCGGGCTGCGGGTGCCGGCGGCACAGGCTCGGCAGGCGGTCGCCGTCGGGCCCGATGCCGGCGTCTCGGCACCGGTGCACCAAAGTCGGCGGAGGGGCAACTATCGAGCCGTTGTCGGCGGCGGCGTCCGCGTCCCGGCCGTCGTCGAACCCCCACGCGTAGCCGCGCTTGGAGAGTTTATGGCGGATGTACTTTTCCACGACGCTGCGATTACACTCATCGTCCGCCATCCCGGCTTTCGCTTTGGCACTTCGAACAAGACGGATCGTGCTCCTAAATCGAACGCATCGCGATCGGACCGTGTCCGCCGCTTTTTACGCACGCGCCCGTCCCGCAATCCGGCTCCGTGGATTCACATGAAGGCGAAGCGAAGCGTAATCCAAACTGGAGAGCGAGAGCAACGCTTCGAGAGTTGAGGGGATCCGTGGATTCAAACTGCACAGGAAATGTCAAAAGTCCCCCCCTCTCCCCCCCACCACCCCCCAACAAAAACCCCACGGAGTCCGTGGAAGCAGCGAATCCTTGGAGAGCCACGGCGCGACCTTCTCTTTGCATAGAAATCCAATATGCGGAAGAGGGCTGCGGAGCGCAGTCTGGATCTCCGGTGCACGTTCACCAGAAGTGGGGGGGAAAGCAGAAGAGCATGAATGGTGGAGGCCAGAGTTCAAGTGTCGTCGCTGCGTTTTTACGCACGGACCGTGCACGGGACTGTTCGCCCCGGACAAGGTCGTAGCTACTCCGGCAGTCCGCCTCCTCCACGGCTGCTCCTCTTCAGCAGCAGCAGCAGCAGCAGCAGCAGCAGCAGCAGCAGCAGTAGCACCCTGCCCACCGCCGCCAAGTGGGCCGCACTCTCGCTGGTGAGGTATTCCTGACGTCAGCCGCGCAAAGTCATTCCTTTGGCTGAGCGCGGACACTCCCGAGTGCACGGCGGAGAAACGCGACCCATTGATAACGTGCGGGGCTCGCGCTGGCAATCCATTCTCTTCGTGTCGTCAGAGTCGTGACCCAGATTCGGGTTAATGCACAGGACCATCCGGGCCATCCTGGTGGAGGGGCTGCTTTGATGTGGTCCACCCACCCCCTGGTGGATGGAGGAGACCCGGGGTTGCAGCACAAAACTGAAGCACCTGCGCGTGAACCTTTGATGCCCTCTCTCGTCTCCTTTAGCATTTTCCTTTCATGCCCCGTGTCTACTTCTTATGCTCAGGTGGGACAAACAAAAGCATCTATAAATACTGCATCACGCACGCTGCACATAGAAAGAGAGAGGGGGAGAGAGAGAGAGAGAGAGAGAGAGGGAGAGAGAGACTGCTCTGGAAAGTCCCGTCATGGAAGATTAAAATCTTATCTCATCAAAGAGAATACTGAAATTCCTCAACCCTCCCCGCATCAAACCCCTGAAAGACATTTACACTGTGACTTTCAAGTCTTTAAAGGTGCAGTGTGTAGGATGTGGTGATATCTAGAGCTGAAGTGACTGTACATGTTGTATCCATCACCTCACCCTCACTGTTCTGAGCATGCAGGAGAACCTGTGGTAGACATCTCATGTCATTAAAGCTCAACAGATGTTCAGTACATCCACTATTGGGCTATTGTGGAAACATTGCGGCCCCTCGTAGGGAGGACCCACCCCTGACGTCAGTACATGTCAAATGCCTCATTTCAGGGTCAAGTAAAAAGATACATTTAGGTGATTCTTTGTAAAAATTTACACTTGTTTTGTAATTCTATTTCTACTGACAGAGGCGACAAAAGTTGGCTGAAATCGTACACACTGCACCTTTAAGATCTTGGATGCACATGAAGACGGACATCTCCAAAACGCCAGTATGACAACACAAGCGAGTGCATGTTGGTTTTCTTCACAGGTTTTTTTTTTTTTTATTTACTTTTATCATGTAAGAAAATAAGACAAAGAAACGTTCACTTCTCACATTGTCTTTCAATGGCACACGAGGTGAAGGTGTTTCCTTTTTTTTTGGCAGACACAAAAAAGAAGAAAAAGAAACAGAATGAAAGAAAAGTGCGCCATGACTTTCAATAACCAACAATGATGTGATGATGACACAACGGTAAATAGGGGGAATTAGTGAACTGACTTGTGGAATCGTGTTATAGTGAACATTGGCTTTGTTGCATAGCTTAAACAGATGTTACACGGGCTACATGTTCTATCCACTGTGCGTGTTGCTGCTACCTTAACATAAAAGAGAGACATCAGAAGAGCAAATGAAATAATGAAAACCTCTTGAGTGCAGGACAATGTGCCTTTCAACCAAAGTCAAATGAGAACATCATCAAACATGAGTCAACCATTCTCACTTTCATATCTCGGAAGGCTTACGTTTACAAAGACGGGAAAGTGACAAACAAAACGCACACAGGAAAAGGTTTTACACTGAAAAGTCAAATGGTAAACCAAATGTGGGTGACACCACATTGTGGTGTGGACAGGTCCATTCTTATGGAGTCAGCTTCATCAGTAGTCATGTCTTTTAAGGCTCAGAATGGGTCCCCACGCTGCTCCACCTCTTTTTACAAACCAACTCTAAGATCAAACGGAGCAGCAACGTGGAGATAAATCTCAAATAAATGCATTGCATCTACAAAAAAATTGTCTTAACACATTTTGGCATTCAGATAGTGGTGCATTGAAAAATAATATTCCCAGTGATTGATTTGTATACTTTGTATTAAAAGTACATTCTCCCCATTTGCGATGGACCAAAGGAAGACTTGCAAGAGTCGACGCTGTGTTTTCTATGCACACTAGTAAGAAGGACTCGTGATATTTACCAAAGGCTGGATAGAAACCAGGAGATATTGTTATTCTGGGATGTTACAAATGCCCCAACTGTGCATGACAAGAGGGACAGCAGCTTGTCCCTCTACTGGTTTGGCCTTTACAAATCTTCAGCCCCTCCCACGGGACTCGAACCAGCGAGTCGTGCCCTCAATGCCCTGCTGCCCTGACCAACAGTTAATAGATCCCATTTGGATCTTTGACTGCGGTGGCTGAATATGTGCCGACACAAACGCGCGGGCACGCGCACACGCACACACACACACACACAAACTGCATGTAAAAATGATTCCTTTCACACATCTTCAAAAGAATGAAAAAGGAAGTGAACAAGTGCACAAGTGAAACCACCTGAGCTGGTGTTTCCCCCCATTTTTAACCATCATGGCTTCAATAGCTCGTACCTGCTCTTCTCTCTCAAAGAAATAAGGTGGGAGGACCAGATCATAATTTAGTGTGTTTATTCCCGAGACAATAAAATCGAATGGCTTCTCTCTCCCCGGGGTTGGCTCAGTCACAGCAAACACGAACACACATAAACATATACACGCATAAATAATTCACCCAGAATTCTGCTCCAACACCTCATTTGAAGTTTTTGGAAATGGTCATATTTTTAAAAACAAACGACGATCTGTATCGCATCTTGTTATTATCACATCCTTGTTTGGTTCAGATGCGAAAGCACAAAACAACAACAAACACCTTGCAGCAGAAAAACAAAGCGCTGAGGGTCACACCTGTGATCAAACATGGAGGTGGTTGGGTGAAGAGGGAAGGTGCTTTGCCTGCAAAGACTTGTGGTACGTCAAAGGTTTTGGAGCGAGGGATCGATTCAGTGAAGACAGGGTGGACCCAGTGTTTGTTTACGCAATGTGGCAAAGAGGTGAGTTACCATTCAGATTTTCTCTATAGCCCCACTGTGGGCGGGGAGTTTCAAGCCATATTTGGCACAACTGGTCAGACAGGCCATCTTCTGCTGTTCATCTTGGCGAGGGTGGGGGAACATCAACACTGCGAGAAGAGGCGGGGGAGGCCTGAAATGCTCACAAAGCCTGTGTGTATTTCTAAAACTCTGCTGTGGAGGTGTTTAGTCTGCCTCCCAAAAGTAAGGCTGCTCCGACAGAAAGAAGCAGGTGGACACGTTACACTGAAAAGTCACTGGAATGCTCTGAAAGGGAAGGGAGGGGAAACGTGGCCATGAAGTCAACAGAGGACAAGCAAAGAGCGAACATCTGCCGATTTCTTTCACTGCCTCTGCTGTTACCAGAAACTAAGCTTGGCCTAGTTCCCAACTACGGTTGTGCACTGAACAGCTGGATGAAGGGATGGGACGGGGTGTGTGGAGGAGAGGAAGGTTACAGGGGCTGTGGAACAGGGTAAGGCTGCTGCTGCTGCTGCTGCTGCTGCTGCTGCTACTCCCTCTTGTCTGCTGCTTTTAACTGCTCCCTCTGAATCATGCAGCGGCGCACAATGCTGTCGAAACTCCCCAGGTAGAAGAGGGCGATGGTCCGAAATAAGCCCATGGTGACGATCTGCGCAGAGGGGGTTGGAAAGTGTGAATTCCCGTGATGTTACCTGGAAGCTTCCTCTGCCAGTCATGTGGCCTTACCTGCTGGAGACCTTCTGTGATGGATGTGACGGGCGACATTCCACAGGTGAGGGCGGAGAGCATGTATCCGTCAGGCCCGACTGAGCTGTTGAAGTTCCCCTGCTGCAGGAGCAAAAAAAGAAATCGATGACCTTCTCACCTTTTGCCAAACGGTCACAAGGAGGGTTGAGTTTGAGGAGAGGGGCTTACCACGGCATCACGCACAACAATTTTGGCAACCTGGTCTGGCTGACACACTCCTGAAGTTTCAGAAATCAGTTTTGTCTCAAGAGGCTGGAGGAAAGAAAACAAAAGGTGAAAAAGGCTTTAAATAGTTACCTCTAAGTGAAATTAGGTTAAAGGTACAGTGTGTAGGATATGGTGGATGGTGTTTATAAACACTCGAGTCAAAGTTGGCCAAGCCACCACAGACTAACAACATCACAGGGACTTGGGTGTGTGGGCAAAGTAGGTATACAGCAAGCGACTCTATGTAAGGAGCATCATATTTGTCTGCTAACGTAAATCAATTTGACTGCTCCTAAAATCCTGCATACTCTATCTTTGATTGTGTTGACAGTGTTACCTTTAACTTGTTTTCCTCGGCCAATCCTGGAGTGTCGGTGTCAGGGGGGAACGCCACGGTAACATAGATGTTGTACGGTTTCATCTGGAGAAGAACAGAAGAGCCACTCAACAACAACCACGCTGAATTCGTTTGGGGGAAATCAAACTAAAATGGTCTGTATCTATGAAGAACGTCATCAGGTCTTGAAGAGCCCTCAAAGTACAGTATAATCCTCCAGTCACACAAACATCTATTTGCAGAGCTTTGTTTCCATATGGGACAATGTGGGGTGCAGTGTCTTGCCCAAGGAGACCACGGAATGGGGGTGGGGGAGGGCAGACGGGGACCGAGCCCCCCGACCCTCTGGTCAGAGGACAGTTCCTCTGGCCCCTCAGTCACAGCTGCCCCACAATGAAACTACACAATAAAAGACTGACAATACTGATTATTAGGATAAATACACCAGTGCCAAACAAAATCCTCATCCTCACCTCCATCTGCAGAGACTCTGCTAAGCCACGCAGGGCAAACTTGGACGGGGAGTAGGCGGTGTATCCAAACAGGCCGATCTGACCGGCCTGGGACGAGACGAACATGATGCGGCCCATCCTTCGCTCCTTCATGGTGGTGATGACTGCCCGGGTCGGGTAAACGCTGCCCAGGTAGTTCACCTCCATGAGTTTCTGTTGGCAAAACGTGGCCAAGGTTCACGTACACTTTGCCGCTTTCGTCGGTGTTGCACAATTGTGTGACTGCAGATGTTTCACAACCTGCACACTGTTGCATAATTCATCAAATATACTTTTCAGAACGTGTAATGTGTAATTTCCATAATTTCTGGGAGGCACAGAGCCATCCTACATCCATGCAAGGATGTAGGATGGCTCTGTGCCTCCCAGAAATTATGGAAATTACACATTATACGTTCCCATCTAGTATTTGCACTCTAAGTGCTAACATCCTATTCCTCTTTTCGTGCCTGTAGAAAGAACCTTTGTTTCTACACTGGGAGCATGTTTAACTTTCTGAAGTTTAGAGTACAGTCCACGTTCCATCTGCAGGTAGTGCTCACTTTAAAACGCTCCACCTCCACTTCCTCAAACTTCCCAGAGAAGGATGTCCCGGCACAGTTCACCAGCATATCAACAGGCCCCAGCTTCTCTTGCGCCTGCACAACAGGGAAAACTGCATGTCAGTGATTCAGCACTGAATTATTAACAGTGTCTGTGACAGAGAGAGTAACGTTACCTGTTTTATCACACTTTCCACCTGGCTATAATCACTGGAGACGTCCACGGATATGCACAGCACCACCTGAATGGAGGAACGGCACGTTAAGTGGGACGTGGACGTGCTAAGTTGTGACAAAAGATTTAGGTGATACATAAATTACCTGCTTGTCATTGATGGCAAATTTCTCCACCTCTTTCTTGGCTTGGAGGAGTTTGTTCTGAATAAAAAACAAAATGAAACTAGTATCAACACAAATATCCCCCAAAGAATGCTTCACTAGTTACCAATTACAAAGCAGAGTGACCGGTTCAAAGGAGTGCGTGCTGACCTCGTCTCGTGCCACCAGAGTGATGAATGCTCCTTGTCTGTAACACTCGACTGCGATGCATTTCCCGATCCCACTTGAGCCGCCCGTCACCTGAGAACACACAGGGTGAGAGTCCATCATCAAATGCAATACAAGGCAGCTGATCTCCAACTCCTGAGGAAGGGATTACAGTGTGAATAATGTTGGCACATCCGCACAATCATTTCATAGCATATTTGCAAGGGATAATACACTACCAGCCCCGGAACTATTTGGAAAAATGCCTAGTTTGGGATCTAAGGGGATGAAAATCTGCGAGCCAATCAAATATGTCTTTAGCAAGTGTTACATGGAAGAATGGTCTCTTTAGAAAGTCCCTCAAAGCACTGAACAGTCCAGTTTACATTCACCCAGTCACTCAAACGTTCATATTGTGCATCTATTTGCAGCACTTTGTATATATAAGCACATAGGACAATGTCGGATTCAAGGTCTTGCCTGAAGATACCTCTGCATACGGAAAGGGGGGAGGCAGGAATCGAACCCCTGACCCTCTGGTCAGAGGACAGCTGCCCTACCCCCCCATCCACAGCTGCCATTTTGTTGTAAGCAGTATGTGTCCACATCTTATGCTCAAAAGTGACATGTAGTGCATTTGATAGACAGATTTGAGAGGTTGCACCAGTGTAGCCAATTGTGACATCTGGTGGTGACATTGCATATTACACCATCGTATGCCTCATGTTGGAGAATTCATGGTAGCATTCAGTTCTAATACAAACAAGATGTTTAGTTTGTCCACTACAACTGAAAAACAGACTACTTTAAAGGTGCAGTGTGTAAGATTTGATGAACACAAAGCTCTGAGGGAGGAGGAAGAGGAGTAGGGCTGGTGGACGGAGGCTGTGGTGGAGAGACATGTTGTATGTTGTATGTATGTTGTATCCATCACCTCACCCTTCCGCGCATGTGAGAGAATCTACTCCAGTTGTCATTCAAACTAAAAAGACGTTTCATGTGTTCACTCTGGGTTACTGTAAAAACATGGCCGCCTCATGTTTCCTCATTCTCATGTAAATATACATTACTGGGCTCATTTGAGGGGAATTGAAAAATAAAACATTTACGTTATTATAAATGTAAGTAATTGACAGTATGTATTTGTTATGTAATATTTTTAGAAGTGACAAAAAAGATGAAATCATTGCACCTTTAATGTAAAGAGCCCATTCTATACTAATGGTGTTATGCACTTATGCATGTATGCATAACAATGTTGTATTATTTTACAAAAAAATTCTAACAATTTAGACAGTAATAATTCCACTTAAATCTAACACGATCTAACTTAATAAACAAATTCATACATCCGAGCTGAAGGAAGCTCGTGACATATTCTCCCTCACAAACTGACACATGTCACAGTCATGTCACAACATGCAGCTGACGGACACTAACGTAAACACGGCTCTCTCATTTTGTTGTTCGTGTAAAGGGGTGAACGACACAGCTGATAACGCAATCAGTAATTACCAGGCTATGCTAGCCTATAAAGCTAACCCTGTGGCTCCGGAGCACAGTATGTGGAGGTTAGCCGCCGCTGCCAGACTAGCTCCTCGGTGCACTTACCACGACGTGGGCCCCGTTCAGTTTCAGAGGTTTGGGGCTAATGAGAGGAGATATCATGTACAGCAGCAGCACGAAGGCCACGATGAAGGCAGCGATAACCAGGAGCATGATGAACGGCAGGAGGAGCCACCAGGAGTGGATGAAGAGCCAGTCCGTGATTGTGGAGCTCAACCCTTCCTCAGAGGACATGGGTGAATTCTGTCAATCGTTAGCTTGTTTGCTAACCAGCGGCCCAGATCTGGAGGTCCGGGGCGGAGGAGTAGGCGGCGGTCCCCGGTAGAGGAGGGCGGATGAACACAAAGCTCCGAGGGAGGCGGAAGAGGAGGAGGGCTTGTGGTCGGAGGCTGTGCCGGAGGGACAGGCGTGTTGCGGTCAGGTTGGGGCGACTCGATACACCTTGGTGCCCCGTGACTGAACCTACGAACCGAACGCAGTTTGCATAAACCAAAACAAATCGAGCTGTGCACAGAAAACCAGCGCGCCCCGTCCTCGCATGGGACTTGTAGTTCTCACAGACTGAAAACAACGTTCCACGGCGCAACGACATCAAGTCCCACAACGCATCGCGTCTACTCCATCATTCGTCGTACTCTCGTCAAAGGATTTCAAGTAGGTTACATTTACACTTTCGCAAATACAGTAGTAATACAGTCATTTTGACTGAATAAACTGCAGTTGGGGAATAGATAAAAGTCACAAAAACATTGTTTTTCATCCTCAATGAAATTTCATCTTAATATAAATCCAAAAGTAAAAATTTGATCAATTATGTTGATGGGGAAAAATAGAGAAATTCATATCAACACATTTTCGTCACAAAACAAAAAGTCGTAATCTGCTTAAAGGTACAGTGTGTAGGATTTATGTAAATAAAACCATCAGTGTAGAATCAAATCCACAAATGAATTGTTTTAATATGATATAATATAATATGGCATTATTATCCTGAAATTTCCTCTTTGGGCCCTTTAAATTCACAGCTGGAGTGGGTCCTCTTTATTGAGGCCACCATAGTGTTCCACCATTTTTTTTTTTGCAGTAGCACAGTCAACAAACTAAACACTTTGTGTGTTTATGTTCTTATTGAGACCGGAGGCTAGTATGTTTTTTC
The DNA here is from genome assembly GCA_016785325.1 of Chascanopsetta lugubris. NCBI lineage: Eukaryota > Metazoa > Chordata > Actinopteri > Pleuronectiformes > Bothidae > Chascanopsetta > Chascanopsetta lugubris. The sequence continues at coordinate 21,329 of JAFBJT010108349.1, forward strand.
ACCATTAGATGTTCAGCAGATCCTACTCACACCTTTAATTATTTGTCAGATTTCTTTCTTGTTGTGAACATTTCAATATTGCATCATAATAGAATACAGTTTACTATCGATTGATTTAATTTAGAGGTGCAGTGTGTACATTTAGGTGAAAATGTCCTTTCCTTCATACGGAGGCCTTCGTGTTGCACCACCGTGTTTTGGCATTAGCCCAGAATCAACAAACTAAAATCCCTTCCCTTCGTTCTCTCGTGTGTTTGAAATGAAATGAAAGGTGAGGCGAGGAGTAATCAGGTGCAACACGCAACTTTAATCCTATAGTTTAAAATTTGATGAGGACATCGATGCGCACCCCAAATGAGGCACAGCACCAGGTTTTAGGATTAAGGTGATGTTTTTGAATGGACCCATTTTCATCATTCTAGCCCAGTTGTTTACCTTTTTTGAGCAAAGACGATCACAGGAGTCTGACTTTTCTCAGCAATTCGCCAAAAGATTTGCTCAGAAAATTGGAAAATGAGTACATGAAGTCTTTTTCCTACCCGTTTTCGTACCTTTGCCATCGTAATTCCTTTGATCACAAGATTGAAAACAAATGCCTTTGATGGTTTGCTTTCAACTGTGATTCAAGATTTTGCATGATCAAAATGAGCTTCTCTCCATCCCTCACTTTCCATAGTATTATATGGTTATTCATATCTTCATCAGCTGAGACTTTTACCTGTAAAGGGAAATTGGTGACCTAACAATGACAAGAGGGAGTCATTGATTAAAATAGTCATTTATCATCAAATCAGAAAATTGGCCAGTGTTTTGGTATGAACAGCTTTATAACATTTTTCTTTAAAATGCGTTTTATTAATTTAGACTATAATGTATTTTCAGCACATTTCCATTGATTTGGGAATCTTTATTGCCTCTTCACTTTTCTCAAATATACGTAATTTGAATTCTAATCATGTGTTCTTCTCTTTGTCTTACTCCACGTTTTACGGACTTTTAACCTTGTTTTGAATAGCTTACTTAACTATTATGACTAGAAGTAGGCTAAACACCAACGCTTCCCTAATCCACCCAATGAACATGCATCTCAACTGGTATCTAAAAAAATGTAATGTAAACAACTTGAATGAAACTCCACAGTTGTGCTGTTCTTGACGCATCTATAACTTTTATTTACAATTATGGAAATGAAAGAGAGTAATCATATGCACATTTTCACAAAGAAAAGGCTGAAGAGCTGGCTAGAAGTTTAGACATGTACAGTAATACAAGAGATGTTTCCCATCAAATTTGCACACCTTATAAGCTAAAGGGCACAGCTGTGTACACAATCTCTAAAAGCTTACGTAAAATGTGCAAATATTCTACATTTTGTAGGTGTAGTGACGAAGCACTTGTATAAGCAGTATGACCAATTTAGAAAGAAATCTATAAAAGAAAAAGACTTTGCGGTTTGTCTGGAAGGCACATGGTGCACACTGCCACTTATGGCTACATAAAGAATACTTCATGCCTGGAGATGCATTCTTATTTTAATGATTGATGAAAATTTGCAATGTGACTTTATCTTAAGAGTAAGGCTTATATTTTTTTTACAGTTCACCTTATGGGTAATTAGCAAAGCCTGTGGACAGCGAGGAACAACAGTCTTGTGAAAGCTTAATGAATGAGAGGGCAATTCAAAGAATCTGTGAGGAACCAAAAAGTACATCATTCTGGTACGGCACAGCTGGTGATACACCCTAATCACTGTGTTGGGTTCAAATGACAGCAAATACCACTGTTTGAAACATTTGATTGGAATCTTGATGAGGAATCCTAAATTGCCACAGAGCCTCATGCAGCTCTCATCCTGAGTATGTCTCAAAACTAGAATTTCTACCACATAGAGACGAGACTGATATAGTTTAACCTTTAACACGTATTCTGTGAACTCATGCCCCCAGATTCACATTCCCAGTCCAAGACTTATATATTCCACAAAGTACAGTACACACTATAAAATGCTTGTTTTATACAAAAGAGGGTATAACATGAGGGTGTTTAGGAGTCTGAGATGCAGGGTATAATTGTAACTGAAGATGGATCATCTTGATTTCAATGACACAGGTTGCAGTGAGTGTTTTCAACATATTCCGTTTCTTCCGTATTCTGGGCATCAAAACATTTGGCCTTTAGTGCATAGGTCAAACAACCCCCTCAGATCCCCCATGTAGTATTGATGCTTTCATCAGATCAGTTGCAGATAGGAAGTAGTTTGTTACGTATTTTTGAACACTCGTGAATATCAAATAAAATCAGGGCTTCAAAACCTTTTGCAAAAAAGAGCAGTAATCCTGCCCATTTATGAAAAACCACCCGGTATGGTGAATGTTCAGGATGAGACAGAAGGACACAAAAAAAGGAACAGTAAAGACAGACAATCACAATTCCTTTGCTTTGGTTTGACATGGCTGATAAATCCAACCTAGCCCTCCTGTCCAAAGTCTGCTGTGAATTTTTTCAGTTTTTCCAGATCTTGATCGTTGACTGTTGGTTTCGTGTTGGACTGAGACCTCAGCATGTCAGACTGAAAAGAGGAAAAATGATAGTGTAAAACCAATGGGTCTATTAAGCATTTATGTGACAATCTAGTATTTTGATTCCTTACCATGCACACAATAGGTTCCATTAGCTTCTCCCCAGGGACCTCCATCCATGTCATTTCAATCGCATTAGGATCCCCAGGTGAGCACGGAGTCAAGAGGTCATCTACAATAACGTTGGCGTCTGCTCTGGACGGACCTCTCACCTTTTTTCATCAAAAATGAAAACTGTAATACAGCTGTGATACAGAACGAGTGAGCACAGACCAATATGTGATATAAAACAGTGATACTAAACTAGTGGGTCGTGGACCTGTATTCAGTGGGTCACAGGCCTTTAATTTGACTGGGGGAAAGTAAAGAAGAAAAAAAAGTCTGCATCCTGTGCTTTTATTTTGAATGCATTTTATTTTTATGCATCAGAGTGCCATCTATTTACACTTAACAGAGGTGGCGATGATGCCCTGTAATCCTAATAGACACCCCACAAAGTTTGTTTGGACTATATGGACAACATGAAATATGGATTGTCTTCTATTGAGGACAAAACATATGTACATTGAATTACCTTGTGTCCCTAAGATGCACCTTTTTAGTCAATTGAGTGTAAAAGGGAATATTTCTTTCTCTAGCATTGACACATAATGGTCATTTTTAAATGAAATGCATTTGAGAAGTTGAAAATGTTCCCTGATTTGGGTCGTGGCTCATCATTAGGGGGTGATGGTGGGTCCCAAAGCCAGATCAGTTGAGAACTGCTGATACAGAAGACTTACCCGTTTGAAGTGGGTGGCCGATTGGACCTTTCGAACCGGCTGCATTAGAGCATCTCTGACGATGACGCTTATATCTGCTCCAGAGTATCCGTCCGTCTTCTTCCCCAGGGTAACGAAGTCCGATTCACTCAGGCTGTTTGGGGTCGATCCCAGATGGAGCTTGAACATGAAGGAGCGGGCATGCTCTTCAGGAAGAGGGATGTAGATTCTCTTCTCAAATCTGAGGCAGAATTTTTGGCACAGTCAGCAAAGATGAATATAGCAAGATGTTTATCAAGATCCTTACTGATACAATATAATACCGTCTTCTGATGGCTGAGTCCAAGGTCCATGGGATGTTTGTTGCTCCCAGTACCAGAACTCCATCGTTGTCAATCCCCACACCTATTAGAGGAAGATATAACGGAGATGTTTTGCATATTTTCACTTAGTTTTGTGAAGCACCCAATTTTGTACAGTGTTATGATTTGGTGCTATAACAACCAAAATGTATTTCACTGTATTACAGCCTTTAAAATCAAGAAATGAGATACACTAACCCCCAGTGCCCCAACCCTGAATTCATCATACATATTATGGATTCAACACACAATGTGATGTAAAAAGGGTTGCTGGGTCCTTTGTACATTAAAAATATACATTTCCAGTTTAAAAAAAAAAAAAGATCACTAAACAAGGGAATAACATTACATTCAATAATTAAAGGTAGTTTGAGACTTACCCTGCATCTGCACCAGGAACTCTGTCTTAATACGACGGGCAGCCTCACTTTCATTCTCGCTTCTCGAGCCACACAGTGAGTCAATTTCATCGATGAAGATGATGGAAGGCTTGTGCTCCCTCGCGAGGGTAAATAGATTCTTCACCAATCTGGGAAGTAGAAAGTGAAGAGTAATACAGACATTTGAAATAAAAGAGTGCAGTCTAAAGCTTCTGTTTCCATTCAAATAAGCAAGTTCACCTGGGCAATTAACATCTTTCCCTCTATTAGAAGTGTACAAAAGACCCAGTAATACCCAGGTTTGAGCAGGCATGAGGTGCATTCTATTCTTAAGCTTATTCCATGCATCTTCAGATGGACCATTAAAAATGTCTCACTTTTCGCTCTCTCCCAGCCATTTGGAGACGAGGTCAGATGAGGAGATGGAGAAGAACGTGGAGTTGTTGGCCTCTGTAGCTACAGCCTTAGCCAGATAAGACTTTCCTGTACCAGGAGGTCCAAAGAGCAAGATCCCCCTCCATGGAGTTCTCTTTCCTGTTGTTCAGATACAGATGTCATTAATGCTATAGTGGTACAGTACTCAGCACAACTAGCCCATATAACATTACACTTTTTCTCATAAAAGAGGAGTAAATTCGAGGTAAACATGTTTAGTTACCAGTGAAAAGGTGAGGGAATTTGATTGGAAGAATGACAGCTTCTTTCAGTGCCTCCTTGGCCCCTTCCAAACCGGCAACATCACTCCATTTGATGTTTGGTTTCTCCATCACAATTGCACCTGGAAATGAATGAATGAATGAATGACTCAATTAAATCAATAATGCCATTATCTCAAAGAACAAACTTCTGAAAAGATGAAATAAACATCAGGTATAAATAATATGCAAAAATAGAATTGCAAACCTGAGAGCTGATTTTGGAATTTCTTTTTCTCTGGATCATCGCCTTCATCACTTTCATTCCTAAACACACAAACATGATTAAATAATACAAAACCTTGTCAAAAATGTTAAACTAATAATAATAATAAACATTATGGGACCGGTCATTTATGAACCAGCAGCAGTGAGGCTGCTGGTACACCAGCAGTCCTTAATTACATGAGCAGTCCTGCCCCACTGCCCCACCCTGTATCATACCCTTTGTCATCAGACTGTGACTCTTTGACAGGCTTTGCGGGAGGAGCTTTCTCTTTCTTCTTTAGATACTCCTTCAACTTCTCCGCTCTGTCCAGGTATTCACCACACTTGCCTCGGATGCTCATTTTGGCTTTATCTCCTTGGGCTTCATCTGTTTGGAAATATAAAACACACAGCAATGATTTTCAGCTCAAATGATCCTTTTTCTTCAACAGCCGAACAATAAGATGATACACAAAAACAAAAGAATCACATAGAAGATTTTAAGGGAGTTTTTGCACGTTTTTCCGGGTCCTGGTCCAAATTAAGTAAAGTGTTTGTATCAAGTTGCAGACACGTCGTGCCCATGTTCTGTCTTGTGTCTTACATTTCACCACATGAAGGAAGTATTGAACAGCAGCCTGGTAGAGACGCAGAGCCTCCTCATAGTTCTGAGCTTTATCCTCCTGGGCCGCCTTGCTGGCGAGGTCGATGGCTTTCTGCAATTAAATGCAACTTTTTTTAAATGTAGGTGACACTGACCGTTTTTAGACGGTGGCACGGACAGAGTGCAAAACAGACATCACAATAAAGCGACGAGCACAGAAACGCATGTTTCAAACAGTTGAGCAACGCCATGTAAATGTGGATGGCTGTCAGTCATGTGGTATGTAGCCAGTGGTGTTCGTTTACCGTAATGCATTACATAACGAGCAGCTACACCTGTCCATCGGTTTGTTACAGAGCGGCGAGGTAAGCACGTTTAGCGTCCAAGTCTTACAGCAAACTGTTCCAAGTCCTTCGGACGAGCACATACGTCAATCGCACATTCGACACAAGACTAAATTGCCTGCCTGTGAAGGCAGAGGCTATATAAAACAAGCTAGTTAGCATAGCTAATCTCATTAGCGGTCTCAAAACTGGACAGTAAAAACTTACAGCAAATGGAAATATAAATGCACACGTTTTAACAAGCGAAAAACATCCGCTGCTATACATTACACGCCATGGTGTAGGTCGTTTGTTGTCTTTAAGTTGCTGACAGGTTGAATACCGAAGTTATGCTCTTGCTAGCCGAGTTAGCTAAGCATGACAATTAGCAGCTAAAGTCAGAAACGCCTTGAAAATCTTTAACTGGAAATCACACAGCCTCTCACTTTCCACGAAACAACAAACAGGGCATTCCCCACTAGTTTATGTCACATAATGTCCGCACTTGAACAACTTTTGTTCTTGTATTGACGCGTTTTGTCCGCTCCGCTCCGCTTCAACTTACCTGTAAATTATTGTTGGTAGCCATCAGGGCCGATCACTGTGTCCAGTATCGAACTAAACGTCACACCGCCGTCAGTAAACAACGCAGTCCGCCCCAAAGTTTAAAGTTACAAACTCGACTCGACTTTCAATTTTCTTTTGACGATATTTGTTTTCGTTAGCTCTCAGGTCTGTCCGAGTCAGATCGAGGAGGAAACTTCCGCATTGGAAAGTCGACACTTGCGTATGTCGCGTACACGGAATGTGATGACGTCAAGACGTCGCCTCAGAATGACTGGTGTCACACGCCCAATCGATACCAAGTGACGGATTGGTTTCCAGTGTACACAGCGTTAGCTGGGGAGATCTTTTTGTGCTTTGCTGCCATGCTAAGAGATGGATGTCACATTAGAGGTATCATGGTCTTTATATGTTTTTCTTGAAACCATTTTTGGCTGCCATCCTCTTTGCCTTTGAATCGATCCCTTCACTCCAAAGGCTGTTATTATTGTTGTTGTTATCATTATTGTATCATTTTGCTAATCTGTGATTTGAACTTCTCCCTGCAACAGCACACTGTACATATTGCCATTTTTCAAATTTATACGCTTACTAATGCAAAGTGTAAACCTGCTTAGCACTGAACAAGTTATTATTGCTCAAATTAATCTGTATCTTATTTACTTTTGATTTCTAAAAAAATATTTTTTTAACTTTATTATTGTTACTATACTTGTTATCAATAACCATGATCAGTTGTTTACCATGTGGCTGGTTATGTGGTCAGTTATAATCGTGTCCCACATCATTATAACATTTCAGTGTAGCATACTCACGTTGCTGTGACACTAATTCAGAATTACTTATTGAGAAAACAACATTGATCTGTCTAAAACAAGGACCTCTTTTTTCTCGAGGTACTCCTTCAGTTCTTCCACTCTGTCCAGATACTGTTTACATCGATCTCTGATCTTCTGGTTCCCATCTTTACCCTGTGGTTCTCCTGATGATGGAGCACAAGGGAATAAAACATCATACAGCGCAACACATATAGAGCTGATCATGCAAATTAGCACACAAATTCAAACATTCACAAACTAAAACTTTTTTCAGAGACATTTTGACGCACGTTTCACAATATGCAGAAAATACTTGACAGCGTGTTGATAGGAGCGAATGGCCTCCACATAGTTCCCTGCCTGGTCCTCCTCCGAGGCCTTCTGTGCCACAGCAATGGCTTTCTGAAAAGACATGACAGCAGTTATTTCAGTGACCTCATACATTTCTATAAAACTTTGTCTGTGAATGAATTTTAAACTATGTTTACAAAACCCTATATTACAATAGCTATACATATTTTTTTTCCGTACATTTTGGTAACATACTTTTACATGTCTGTTGATCTTTGTCTAGGAAACAATGTTGCCACACTGTAATTAATCTATACAAATTATATTGAACAAATACGTACTAACTGATAAGACAGTCAACACCCTAGTGAGAATTTATCTCAGTACAGCCAGCTTGGATGTTTCAAACACTATGGACACTGTTGCATTTAACTTGATGCAACTGCACGAACTCTTACACACGTTCACTTATATTATACATAGGTTTCAATCAAGTAAAATATTAGTCCCATCAAATACACACTTATAATGTGAATACAATTATTTTAGTATCTTTATTTTTTGGGTAAATAATGGGAAGTATTTGCTTTTGTAGACTGAACTTTGTTGTTTCTGTAATATAACAATATTACATCAACATGAGACTTGGAACATACCACAGCAATATGCAAATGACTGCCAATTATGTAATACACTGGGTAATATTGAATATCAATATGAAATATCTCCCTCCTCAAGCTAAAATAAGTTATATATCATAGTGAGATGATAAATTCTATTTGATGTTATCATTTACATATGACATACATATTACATGTTTCTACATATGAGCATCACACATACTTAAACATACATATGTGGGCTAAACACAAGCAATACATTAATTGATCATGTTTCCAATAGGTTTCTTACACAAATAGGTATTTACATCAATGTTGCATGTGTGTGTATAGTACTCTATATGTGTGTATATATATATATATATATGTATATATATGTATATATATATATATATATATATATATATATATAGT
>JAFBJT010108349.1:30033-43695 GCA_016785325.1 Chascanopsetta lugubris
ATATATGTGTGTGTGTGTGTGTGTGTGTGTGTGTGTGTGTGTGTGTGTGTAAATGGGGCAGCTGTGACTGAGGTGGTTAGAGGAGCTGTTCTCAGACCAGAGCGTTGCGGTTCGAATCCCGCCTATCCCCACTACACAGTTTGTATTACAGACCATATGTCTAGGAAACGTGTACATATGAAGGTAAAGACTCTAAATAATACCATCGTCCTGTTCATGTCCCTACTAATCCTAATATTCAGTACACACGAGCCCCCAACATGTGCTAAAGTCAATCCAGAACAGAACTCATTCTTTTACTTCAGGAAGTTCACAGAAGACATCTAGACATTTACATACTTGCACAGTTTCATCGCACAGACCAGAAACGGTCGCCCGAGAGTTCTCACTGTAAAACGCATCACCTGTCAAAGCGAAACCTGTTCGATGACGTTCCAACACTTCAACTCACTTCTCACCAACTCCACACGTTCACTCAGAATTCATCCTCTTACCTGTAGATTCGTTGGATCCATGTGGAGCAGGACACAAACACAAACACACACACACACACACACACACACACACAGCCTCTCCTGTAGCCTATCTAACTGTCACTGCGACCAGTGGCTGTACACACGCATACGCATACGCATACACACACACACAACCAGTTCCTGTTTGCCGATCACTCCTGACATGCGTTACAGAAGGCGGCCAGCCCAGTCTGTGGAATGAAACCTGGTCTGACTCATTATGTCGTGGAGCAAGTTGCGATGACAACACACGTTTTCTGACCCACATAAGACAGAGCAGCCTTAGAGTTATTCCACCACTGGGAATATTATGGGATAGATCATATGTTCAGACTCAAATATATATAAAACAAAAACAAAAACAGAGCAGCAGACACGTAATTTGTGCTGTTTGTGTAATGGAACACCTCATGTGACAGGGGGAGTTCCATAATAACACTGTCTGCCGCCAGAGGGCGCACCAGCATCATCGTTTTGGGGTTATTCATTGGCATTTTACTGAGGTATAAGTGGACGCACTACACATATTTTGTGTTTTAATGACAACTGAAGTCTCCTGCACCATTAAAGGTGCAGTATGTAAGATTTGATGACATCTAGAGGTGAAGTTGCATGTTGTAACCATAACCTGCAGGGCACTTTGGGCTACTGTGAAAACATGGCGGTCTCTGTGGGAAGGGCACGCTCCTTATGTAAATATATATTCATATATACTAATTTGAGAGTAATGTAAAAAAGAAAATACACTGGGTTTAAGCTTTTAACTAAAATGTATTTTAACAAATGAGATAGTTTAGTGTAAAGTGTTATATTTGACATGAGACACTAGTAGATTCAAGTTGTACTCAGGTTCCTGAGCCGAAACGCCCAAAGTGGCATGTTATAAACTTACCACTAGAGGTCGCCCCAAAATCATTATTGATGCTTGACAATGAGCAGGTTCAAAGCTCATTTGTTCCAAAGAACCAGGAAGACTTTCAGATCTACGATGATAAAAGTAGAGATGTTATGTTCGAAAATAGAATTACGATCTCTTTTAACTTCTATCTTGGTTAACTAAAATGTATTTTAACAAATGAGATAGTTTAGTGTAAAGTGTTATATTTGACATGAGACACTAGTAGATTCAAGTTGTACTCAGGTTCCTGAGCCGAAACGCCCAAAGTGGCATGTTATAAACTTACCACTAGAGGTCGCCCCAAAATCATTATTGATGCTTGACAATGAGCAGGTTCAAAGCTCATTTGTTCCAAAGAACCAGGAAGACTTTCAGATCTACGATGATAAAAGTAGAGATGTTATGTTCGAAAATAGAATTACGATCTCTTTTAACTTCTATCTTGGCTTTAAAGGTGCAGTGTGTAAGATTTCGAGATTCGAGATTTTAAGAATTTTGGTCTCCTCTATTTATTGAAATTCAAATAAACAATGACGAACAGATACTTCCACCCCAATGTATGACTTGCCTTTTCCACAGCCCTCAAATGAGCCCTCTGCCTGTATATTTAAATCAGGAGCGGGTCCACGCTATGGGGGGGCCGCCCTGTTTTTACAGTAGCCCAAAGTGGACATCTTTTGTGCTTTAATGACAACCGAGGGCTGCCATAGGTTCTCCTGCATGCTCGAGCGGCACAGGTGAGGTAATGGACACAGCATTGAACTTCACCGGTAGATGTCTCCAAATCGCACACACTGCACCTTTTGGGAGTTCTTGGAGATCAAGTAGATTCGATCCCTGTTTGAATAAAGGTGGAACATTAATCAGCTGATCGCGCGATCCGGGGGACCTTTGTCCTCCTGTGGATGAACGCGGAGCTCAGGGTGACACCTGATCGCTCCGCCGTTGCGCACAGGAGCCGCGGAGGAGTTTGGCGCAGCTGTCAACATGCGGCGCAACTAGAGCGCGCCTCCTCCACGAGCAAGCGGCACCACAGAGAAGGTTGTCTCAGACAGAATTTGTTTGGCGGATGTGTGACCCCCACCACCGCCCCCCTCCCACCCTCCCTCCTCGCGCCCCCCTCCACCTTGGAAGAGCGCCGCAGGTTTCCGGGCGCACAGGCCATTTACGCGCGAGCCATGGAGGTCTCCAGATGACGAGGCGTGCGCGCGGCTGCTGCGGGTTCGTGTCAGCATCTAGCGAGTGTGAGAGCAGAAGCGTGGAACATGGCGAGAGGGATGAGAGGGGCTCATCTCCTCTTCGCCGCAGCAGTGACTCTGTCGTGGGCGCTCTTCGGGGGCGCGGGCGCCCAAGAGACGTTCACGGGCTTCAGTTTGAACCCCCCGTATTTTAACATCGCGCAGGGATCGCGGATCTCCGCCTCAGCCACCTGCGGCCAGGATGAGGCCGGGACACCGAGATACGATCTGTACTGCAAACTCGTCGGAGGACCAAACTCTGGACTTCCCACGCAGAACATACAGGTGAGGAGAGAGAGTCGAAGAGTCTGGGCGTAAAAGTGGGAAATCAGCTTTTTAATTTTTATTTATTTATTTTTTTTCTACTATTTAAAGGTGCAGTGTGTAAGATTGTTTTTTATCACATTTTTGTCACTTCCAAAAACATTACAAAACAATTACATACTGAATTTACATTGTATTATTTTCCCACCCCATTACCCTTTTAAAGGTGCAGTGTGTAAGATTTCGGTCAACACAAAGATATTTCAAAACAATTACATACAGACATTTTCATGAATTTATACCTTCCCCCATTACTGTTAAATCAGCCTATTAATGTATATTTACAGGAGGAGCAGGTCCTCTCTATAGGGGGGCCGACTGCCATGTTTTTTTTACAGGAGTAAAAGTGAACGTGCTAAACATCTTTTGAGTTTCAATGAAAACTGAAGTCTACCACAGGTTCTCAGAGAGGGTGAGGTGATGGATACAACATGCAACTTCACCTCTAGACATCACCAAATCGTACACACTGCACCTTTAAATGCCTTATTTCAGGAGCCATTGTGTGCAAGTTGATTTGATTACTTTCAGACCTCTCGGGTTCCTTCTAAATGAGTTGTTCTGCAGTGGAAGCTTCATAACTCCGCCCCCACGTCCAAGTTGTACAGATGCCAGGAAACGATTTAGATGATTGATTCTTGTCTCAAGTTTTGCAAAATGAAACATCTTCAAGTCAATGTTTGTGTTTGCAATGTTTAAATAAACTGACAAAAAAACAACCTGTTTACGAACTAATACATGATTTCACAAGGTAAAGGTGCAGTGTGTACGATTTCAGTCATTTTTGTCACTTCTATCTATAGAAAAAGAATACAAATACAAAACACTTATACAGACTTTTATTTTTACAAATGTGTAATCACCTCATTGAATGACTCGCTGTTTACATAACCCTAAAATGAGCCCTTTAAAGTTGCAGTGTGTAAGATTTGGTGACATCTAGAGGTGAAGTTACATCCATCTCCTCACCCTCGCCCTTCTGAACACGCAGGAGAACCTTTGAAAGACTCGAATGATATTTGAAGAAAAAGAAAACGAAAGAAAGAGACTCAAATGATGTTTAGAATGGGAAGGCTAACTCTGAAGTTATCAATTGTGTAAATCCAAACTCTACTCTCACTGTGTCTCCAACTCACTTGTTGCTGTGACTTGAGAGTGTGTGTTGCTGAACCTTCATTATCTGACACCATTCAGGGCCAGTTCTGCGACTCCTGCTTCTCCGGTGATCCCAGCAAAGCCCATCCGGTGACCCACGCCATCGATGGGACGGAGAGGTGGTGGCAGAGCCCTCCCCTCTCCAGGGGGCCGAAGTACAATGAGGTGAACGTTACCTTGGACCTTGGGCAGGTGAGATTGAAAATGCTTCAGCGATGTGCCTTGAACAGCTGTTGTAACCTGCTGCAGCCTGCGTTGTGTGCGATGATCACTCTGTGGCTACTGACAAATGCATCACCTGGGTGTTGCAGAGGAGAGACGGGGAGGAAGGTGTTTTTGCGATTCTCTCCTCTCAGCGGCTGCGAGAGGATTGTTTTGTTGCATATGCGTGGAAACCGAGGGGCAACGTCCGGTGCAGACGGCTGAAGCACGATAGGAAGTGAAAAAACGCGGAAGAATTAGACTCCAATGTCGGAGGTGAATGAAACATGTTTAGATCCTGGGACAAACTTCGGTTTTGGTCTCAATCAGTCGCATGTTTTCCCGTGACAGCCGCACGGTGGCTGAATCTCTATCTCACTCGCCTGTTTTTATTTTATCGACGTTTTGAAACCGCGCATATTTAGGGGCGCCGCCCTCTCCACTGACAGCTGCGCCGCCCTGGCACGAGGCGCGGGTGACGCCGCGGCACCATGGGCCGCCCGCAGCTCCCTGTGTGTGTGTGTTCCGCCTCTGGGCCCATTTTTGAATGAACCTGGGACGAGGAGGAGTTAGGATTCGGCAAGATGGCGACAAGCGGGACTCGGCCACAATTTGCAACAAAACAACTCTGCAGAAACCAACGGGTGACGTCACCGACGTCACGTCCATCTTTAAATACCGTCGATGGTGGAGACAAATGTCAAAATGTCAAATGTCACCTACCCATAATGCCTCATTCACAGCAAAGGTGTTGCCTGCGCTCTCAGTTGGCGCGTCATCACCCCAGCCGGCAGCGGTCATGTGAATCACGTCCCACAGTCGGGTGCTCAGAGGGAATCAGAGTCACGCCCCCTTTGGCTGGCGAACATGCCTCCATCATGACCCGTGTCAGTGTGGCAGGGGTTTGGCTCGGAGCCCCTGCGTGAAACCATACCTCACGCTCCATTATCCACTGCGAGGAAAACAGAGGAATCCAGGCTCGGGATTAGGGCTCAGGAAGGAATGAGGCTGAGGGAGTGCAGGGGGAGGCTTCCGTTTACAAAAAACGAGAGCAGGAGAAGAGACCCCCTCGCCGCATCTCTGGGCGCCGGGTCAGACCGTGCAAGTCGAGTTTATTACATTCAGACCTCTCGGGTTCCTTCTAAATGAGTTGTTCTGCAGTGGAAGCTTTGTAAACCCCCCCCCCCCCCCCCCCCCCCCCCCCCCCATGACCAAGTTGTACAGGTGCAAGGAAAAGATTTAGACGATTGGTTCTTGTCAGGTTTGCAAAATGAAACCACTTTAAGTCAGTGTTTGTGTTGGCAATGTTTAAGTAAACTGACAAACCCCCCCTAACCCCCCCCCCCCCACCCCCCCCCACAGTTTGCTCACTGATACATGATTTCACATTTCATTTTTTCATTTCGATTTCATTTTTGTCACTCCTCTCTTTTCTGTCACTATCTATAGAAAAATAATACAAATACAAAACAATCATATTTACTTTTTTTTTCTTCAAATATGTAATCATTGAATGACTTGCTGTTTAAATAACCCTAAAATGAGCCCGTTAAAGTTCTAGTGTGTACGATCTGGTGACATCTAGAGGTGAAGTTGCATCCATCTCCTCGCCCTCACCATTCTGGGAAATGATGTTCAGTACACTCTGGACTACTGTACCAACATGGCGGCCCTCGTAGAGAGGACCCGCTCATTCTCTTACATTAATGGGCTCATTTAAGTAATGTAATGGGAAAAATTCAAATTCACGAAAATGTCAGGATGTAATTGTTTAATATTTTTAGAAGTGACATGGTACAACCCAAATCTTACACACTGCACCTTTAATGTATATTTACACCAGGAGTGGGTTCACCCGATGGGGGCTGCCATGTTTTTAGTACATGTAGACCTCCTCACCGCATCTCTGGGCACGGGTTCAGACAATGGGTATGGGCTTTTCTGTCTCTGCTTTTAGATGGACTGAGCTGAGCAGAGATCCCACGAGGCTAAAAATAGCCCAGAGGAGAATGGACATATGCCTGGCCTTTGGGGAAGTCTGCCTCTTTAATACACAGTTTATTTGGGAGCAGGGAAAGCAGCATTATTGCATTACGCCGTGCTAAAAACAGCGCGGCTAGCCCCCCCCCCCCCCCCCCCCCCCCCCCCCCCCCCCCCCCCAAACAACACAACCCCCGTCCTCCCTAAGCCCCCTCCCCCAGATGAAACACCTGTCAAGCACATGTTACT
This sequence comes from Chascanopsetta lugubris, assembly GCA_016785325.1. NCBI lineage: Eukaryota > Metazoa > Chordata > Actinopteri > Pleuronectiformes > Bothidae > Chascanopsetta > Chascanopsetta lugubris. The sequence continues at coordinate 36,594 of JAFBJT010108349.1, forward strand.
TTTACATCTGACGCAACCTTTGCATTTTAAAGGTGCAGTGTGTACAATTTAGGTCATTTTTTTTGTCACTTGCAAAAACATTACAAAACAACAACATCCAGACATTTCATGAATGTATAATCACCTAAAAGTTTACTTTTTTCCCATTACCCTTAAATGAGCCCATGAATGTATATTTTCTTGAGGAGCGGGTCCTCTTTAAGGGGACCGCCATGTTTTTACAGTGGCCCAGAGTGGACATACTAAACAATTGTTGAGCTTTAATGACAACTGAAGTCTACCACAGGTTCTCCTGCATGTTCAGAATGGTGAAGGTGAGGTGATGGATACAACCTGCTGATTCACTTCTAGATGTTACCAAATCGTACACACTGCACCTTTAAGCCATATGGTTGTTTTAAATCTCAAATCTTCTTAAAGGTAAGATTTGGTGACATCTACTGGTTGGGTTGCATGTTGTATCCATCACTTCATCCTTCCCAATCGAGCATGCAGGAGAACCTATGGTAGACTTCACTTGTCATTAAAGCTCAAAAGATGTTAAATATGTCCACTCTGGGCTACTGTAGACTTCATGTAAATATACACAAAAGGGCTGATTTTAGGGTTATATGAAAAGCTAAGTCATACATTGGGGTGATTATACATTTGTAAAACAATTTTATGTAGACGACAATTTTATTTCTATAAATAGAAGTAACAAAAATGGATCAAAATCGTACACACTGCACCTTTAATCTAGTCTGTGATCTGGATTATACTATGTGTGGGAACAGATTCTTATTTTGCTATTGAGAGCAGCTTCCTGACTCTCTGGTATCAAACATGCAAACTCAGCATTCCCAATTAGCGGTTGTGCATGGTGAGAAAAGGCCGACACAGTCCCGATGGAATATTAGTTCATGGCTGCTTATGTCTGCAGATACCATATTATCATTGGGATTTAAAAGGGCTCTTCTTCCTCCAGGCGTCTCCCTGACTTGAAATAAACGTTTTATTTACCTCAATTCCTGCAAGTGCATACGTCACCCGAGACGGAGATGTCATTTTGTTTGACTGCTTCATGTGCGGCTTTAACTGCTTTTTGCTGTTCTTTTCTTTTTTCCTCTTTTCTTTTTTTTTTTTTTTTTGAAATCCCCTTCAAACCCACTGTTCAATGAAATATGAGGGCGGGGCCCAGCTGAATGGGTTCTGCGGTTTCTTTCAAGGCGCGACGCAGGTGCTTGCTCCGGCGCTCGAGCCCTCTGTAGATGAATTAGATAATGGCGTGGTTGGTGTTTATGTTAAATGTTGAGGTTCAAAGGGAGCGGGCTGGTTCCGGTTTGTCTGTGAAGACAGATTGTCTAAAAGCAGCGTCGGCCTCATGTTGAAAGACTCATCTGACTGGAAGTGAACTCAGGTTTTCAGTCTGGCAAACTGTGTTGCTCCACTGTGAACTGATGCACGGATTAAGATCAAATCCCTTTTTGCAGTTTTGAGTTTTTTAATATTATTGTGACCAGAAATGGAGGAACATGCTCCTGTTAACTCTCCGAAAAACCCACTTAAAGGTCCAACTGTTTTCATTTCTACTGGTCAGAATGTAATACAAGTAATCATGCTGTTCGATGTATGAGTCTAGACACCGAAATGTAGAAAGTATTGGTGTCAATATCCAACAAGGAGTCCTCCAATATCAGGAGCTCGCCCATTCTTCAGACGCAGCCATGTTGCATTCTGTTTTATAGTGGCCCAGAATGGACAAATGAAGCACCTTTGAGATTGCATTATAGCAGTGAATTGGCGGTTATAGGCTTGCATACGTTCTCTTCCGTGCTCGTAAATGTTGGGCGGCGGAAGATCAGTGCTCGGAGCCGTCGCTTTTGGAAGCAAAGGTCGTTAGTTCGAATCCTGGCCCCGACACTCACACCCTGATGTGTACTGGTAGAACTACTTTGCGCCCCAGCCTTCGGGGTAACCTGTTGAAATGATATGACTTGCTTTTGGTGCAATATACAGCTTCACCACTAGAGGTCACTTTCTCCTACATACTGTAGCTTCAAACGTGCAAACTCCAACAGATGTATTTGACAATTTGTGCTACAGGCAGGCTCAGACTACAAAGTTCCACTCAAACAGACCCACTGTGCCGTGTCGTTCCTCCATTGAGAAAGTAACAGTCTCACACACACATGTTGTGATCTAACGTTGATATCTTCTTGACTTCTCTCCAGTGTCAGCGCTGGATTTGTTTTTAAATGTGCATTGCAGCACATTTCATCCTTGTGACGGCTCCAGTCTGTTAACAGAGGCTCGGATCACAGTTGACTTGTTGCCATGGTGATTTAGTGTCAGACAAACGCTCCATTGACAATAGTTCTTTCTCTCTCTGCACACAACTCATAGTAAATATTCTCACGGTTCAGACTGAAGTCAGCTCGTCCGTGAGGTTCCAGTCTCGGGGTTTGTCGGGGTCGGAGTGACTCTCTGAGACAGCGATTCTCCACTGGTGGGTCGTGACCCAAACGTGGGTCGCCAAACCTGTCTCCAGTGGGTCGCGGACGTTTGACAGAGGAAAAGAAGTCGTGCTGTGTTTTTATTTTGAAGACGATTCTTTTTTTTTATGAGACACAGACAGAGTGATGTCTGCAGTGTCTGCCCTGCTGATAAACATCAGTGTTTGCATTGTCACTATGGACATGAAGACTCGGTGTTGCCGTAAAGCCCCTCGGTGCCCAAACAGACTCCTGCTTTCATCCACGCAGCCCCTTTCAGTGACATGACCACTTTTCTATAACTCCCTCAGATCAAAACCCTCCTATGGATAAGCTCTCCGTGTCGGATCGACTGATGTGAGCTCTCCGGCTACTCCTTGTTTTTGTGACTTTATGACCTTTGACCCCTGACCCCATGATCTGAAGTCAGCGGCTGTCTGTCAAAGCTAGTTAATGTCCAGAGAAATGTACCCACAATGATGGATTCCGACTGTAAATCCCGAGTGAGTACAGGCTGCATTTCTGAACCTGGGTGACCCTGCTACTTAAAGGTGCAGTGCGTACGATTCCGGTCATCTTTGTCCCTTCTCAAAATATTACAAAAACAATTACATACTGAGATTTTCAGGAAATCAGAATCACTTCAATGTTTTCTTTTTTCCCCCATTATCCTTAAACGAGCCCATGAGTGTACATTTACATGGGGAGCATGTTCTCTCTATGGGGGCTGCCATGTTTTTACAGTAGCCAAGAGTGGACATACTTAACATCTCACCTGTGTTTTAACGACAGCTGGGGGCTACCATAGGTTCTCCTGCATGAATTCAGGGTGAGGTGATGGATACAACATGCAACTTCACCTCTAGATGTCACCAACTCGTACACACTGCTCCTTTAAACTCCCGTGACCATTCTTCTACATTGGGAGTGGAAGTCTCTCCGACTGGAGGACCCCACTTGTGTGTTGCAGCCATAACGCTCTTCTAGGAACTTTTGCCCCCCGTGAAAGTATTTACAGGACCCGCTTGGCGAGCTATTGTCCTGGTAAACATTTACACCATGTATCAGCCGGTCACTGCTGTTGTGTGAGGGGAATGTATTTTAGGAGGCCTGACCACATGTGCTTCTCTGCCTGAGTGAGCCCCAGTGTGGACCATGTGAGGCCAACATGCCCGGGGGGGCTTAGACTCTGTCTGTTTCCCATCTGATGAGACTTAGCTGCCCCTGATTGGTGGGTGTCGGGCGCCGAACGAACGCCGCACATTTATCGGTTTCAATGAAGTTCTGATTAGCTGCTACACGGACTGATGCTCAGCCGACCGGTATTTTTATACGTACGTTAAGGCCGTGGATTACTCCTGTGGGTGACAGGTGTTTGTTGTGTTGATGGCGCAGCTTTGTGCCGCGGTATCGTGGCTTTGAATGGACTCTGATTGCGGAGCGTCTTGTTGTTCGTCCGTGATTTATGGCTGTATTTGCTCAGGCGGCCACGCCGCTGTGTGAGTGTGAAGCTGGAAGACGAAGTGGCTTTGGCTCTGCCCTCGCTTTTTCAATCTTCCACAGATAAAGCTTCCAAGAACTCAATTTTAGAGACATTTCCCTAGAACCTAATCCCAGCTCTCGGGGGGGGGGGGGGGAGGCGCGTCCCACCTCCCACCGTGGGGTTGAATGTTTTATTTGCAGCCGTCGCCCCCTTTTGTGCTGGAATCCTTCGAGGCGGTATTGTGTGACATCCTTTCTGTGCTCGCTCAGACTCTCACAAAGGTTGAGTTCTCTTTAAGCCGCCTTGCTGAAAATGACCTGGCCTTCTCCTTTCAGTGGGTAAATGAAGAGCAGCTGAGAGGTGGTGTGAAAACGCTCAAACAGAAGAAAAAAAACACCCATGCAAACACACAAATCTTGACACTCCACTCTCCCCTGGCAGCAGCCCTCTATTGGATAAACAGACCGAGCATGGCGTTGGCATCATGGATGCATGGATGAGCCTGAGGGTCTCGATCCAGTGTGTTTGGCTGAACTTCATCCCTTACAAATTATATAAGCGTAGAATCGAGGGGCAACCTCCGCTGCAGACGGATGAGGCCCAATATAAAGTGAAAGAACGTGCAGTTCATGGGGTGGCCACTGGGGGCCGACTCCAAAAGGGAGCGAATCCCCATAGACGCCCATGTTGAAATGGGCAACTTCAGAGGTGAATGAAACACGTGTAAAGCCCGGTACGAACTTCAGTTTTGCTCAGGCTTTTTTTTTTTTTATTGTATCAGCGTTTGAAATTGCGCATATTTAGGGGCGTACGCATTTGACTGACAGCTGGGCCGACCTGGCGCGTACCGTGGGTGAGGCGACGGCGCCACGGGCCCACCCACAGCTCCGAGCGTGTCCTACTTCTATGCCCGTTTTGGAATGAATCCGGGGGAACTCTGAGGATTCTGCGAGATGGCGACGAGGCACTCGCCCACATTGAGCTTCATCAGCACTCTGCAGAAAGCGACGGGTGGCGTCTCGGACGCCACGTCCATCTTTGCTCAGCTCGCAGCTGACACAGTCCCACTCCAGGGACAGCACTGGCCGTCGGACGCGTCCCTATGTGGCGTAGTGACGATGGAGACGATCGTTAGCGCCCGTCTTTAACTGCGCCGCCTGAGGCGCCAGGCCAACCCCAAGGAGATATATTCACTTCTCCCCTCACGGCCACATCCCTTTGTAGCAGCAGCAGCAGCAGCAGCAGCTGACTGTCTGAATCATTACTGAACAAAAATAGAAACCCAACACTTTTGTTTTTGCTCCCATTTTTCGTGAGCTGAACTCAAAGATCGAAAACATTTTCTATACACACAAAAGAGCCATTTCTCTCAAACGTTGCTCACAAATCTGTCTAAATGTGTGTTTGTGAGCTCTTCTCCTTTGCCGAGATAATCCATCCCGCCTCTCAGTTCTGGATGCTGATGAGACAGCATGATTATCGCACAGGTGAGCCTGAGGCTGGCCACAGTCAAAGGCCACTCTGAAATGTGCAGTTTTGCTTTATTGGGGGGGGGCGGGGGGAGGGAGGGGGGGGGGGGCAGAAAACCACACTCTGAAATGTGCAGTTTTGCTTTATTGGGGGGGGGGCGGGGGGAGGGAGGGGGGGGGGGTCAGAAAACCAGTCAGTATCTGCTGTGACCACCATTTGCCTCACGCAGTGCAACACATCTCCTTCGCACAGAGTTGATCAGGTTGTTGATTGTGGCCTGTGGAATGTTGGTCCACTCCTCTTGGACGGCTGTGCCAAGTTGCTGGATATTGGCAGGAAGTGGAACGCGCTGTGGTAAACGCCGATCCGGAGCATCCCAGACATGCCCAGTGGGTGACATGTCCGGCGAGGAGGCTGGACGTGCAAGAAGTGGGACATTCCTGCAGTCAGCTCGCCAACTGCACGCTCCCTCAACACTTGCAACATCTGTGGCATTGTGCTGTGTGATGAAAGGGTTTTGATCGTGGCCAGCCTCAGGCTCGCCCGTGCGATAATCATGCCGTCCAATCAGCATCTCGATAGGCCACTCCTGTGAGGCGGGATGGATTATCTCGGCAAAGTGTGAGAAGTGCTCACTCACACAGAGTTAGACAGATTTGTGAGCAAGATTTGAGAGAAATGGGTTTTTTTGTGTGTGTATAGAAAATGTTTGAGATCTTTTGAGTTCAGCTCATGAAAAATGGGAGCAAAAACAAAAGTGTCGCCTTTATACTTTTGTATGCGAGTGCATCACTGCCGCCCTGAATCCGGGAACTCCCACATGGAAAAGATTGCCGGGTTTAACGTGGGATTTATTCACCTTTTCAAAGCCTGTGCTGTGAAGTCATACATGGAAATGGTAATTAACGGCCTCAGGTTACTGAAGCCACGGGGGAGTTTTCCACGACACATTGAACACAGCTGTTTCACGAACAGTGCTCTCTATTAGACTTTAATATACAAGGGAACCAACTCGATCTGTGACTCTATCATATGGATGATAATATAGAGCATCACTATATTATACTAGAAATCGTACACACTGCACCTTTAAAATATATTAGGAGTTAGAAATAAGGCTACTCTTGTTTGACATTTTTGATGTATATATTATAGATACAGAATAGATGGAATTATAGATTGAATATAGATGGAATTTTATGACCTTGATTTAGACTTAATCAATCGTGATTGAAAATAACTTTCTGTCTTTGTATCAACATACTGTGAAAAGTGTCTCCCCAAAAATGAACACTGACCACCTGATAGGGATCACACACACACACACACACACACACACACACACACACACATATATACATATATATTTTTTTTTAAACATTGCAACATTTGTGTTTCATTAAACAACAAACACACAGAAATGTGCCCAGCAGTGCAGCTGCACCTTGAGCTTTTCCAATGGGCACATTGCTAACAAGCAGCGACACGCACAGTATATGGTGTGTATGTTTTCCGCCTCCACAACTCCAGCGCCCTTGTGACTTTTTGCCAACTGTTCTTTGTTACCATACGACTAATTCTGTCATGGAGACAGAGGAAAATATACCAGACTGCCCCTCTCCCCCCCCCCCCCCCCCCCCCCCCCCCCCCCCCCCCCCCCCCCCCCCCCCCCCCC
>JAFBJT010108349.1:43715-55791 GCA_016785325.1 Chascanopsetta lugubris
ACCGCCCACCTGTCGTGCACGGAAAAAAAACAAACAGTTGGACGTTGCATTGTTACAAAGCGCAGGGCAACTGTTTGACCCCACAGGGCTGCAGCCTGCACTGTCTGTCTGTCTGTCTGTCTGTCTGTCTGTCTGTCTGTCTGTCTGTCTGGCTGTCTGTCTGTTCGACTGATCCACTTCAACAGGAGGAGATGCCTCCGCTCCTTTGAGCCGCATTCCTCTGATCTCACATCAGACTCTCAGGAGCTCACTCCGAGGGCTTGGGGCTGTCAGGGCTGTGATCTGACTGCACAGGTTGACTGGGGCTCTTTGGATAGAGTCTGGGTGGGGGGGGGGGGGGGATAAGCGCCGCGTGCGCACTCAGTGGGGGGGGGGGGGGGGGGGGGGGATAAGCGCCGCGTGCGCACTCAGTGAAATAGTTTGTTAAATACCTGTTGATGAAAATGCATATCTGCCATTAGAGCAACACGATAACTTTGAAATCCAGAATAGATGAATTCCGAGAAGTAGCAGCGCGGCAGGTCCAACGCCGCTCTCTCACGGTGTTGAAGGCGCAGCCTGCAGGACGCTCCTTAAAAAGTATCGCATCAGTCTACGTATCGACTGATGAAAACCAATCAGCCTCAATCAACTTTAAAGGTGCAGTGTCAAAAGATATTACAAAACCATTTACATACTGACAGTTTCATGAATTTATCATCACCGAACTGTATTATATTTTCTATTATCCATAAATGAACCCATGAATGTGTGTTTACATGAGGGGCTGGTCCCCTCTACGGGGGCCACCATGTTTTTAGAGTAGCCCAGAGTGGACGTACTCAACACATTTTGAGTTTGAAGGACTATACCATAGGTTCTCCTTCATGCACAGGAGAGTGAAGGTGAGGTGATGAGTACAACATGCAACTTCACCTCAAGATGTCACCAAATCCTTCAATCTTTTACCTTTCTCACACACATATCTGTAAAGAAAGTGAAATAAATGAATAAACAAAAAGAATGATCAGAGAAATACATGTAGTCATTTGTGTTGTTTGCTAACTATATGTACCCTCATGTAATCATTCAATAAGGGGGCAATCGTTAAAGAGAACATGCCTGTTTAAAAAGATGGTTTGTCTCTGATGTGATGTGTGTGTGTGTGTGTGTGTGTGTGTGTGGGGGGGGGGGGGGGGGGGGGGGNGGGGGGGCTGAGCGGCTGAAGGCTCTATGGCTCTTTGACCCCACGGAGGTCAAAGGCTTAGGGTTAGGGCTTAGGGGTGAGGGGTCAGGGCAACAACAGGCAAGGGTTCCACAGAGGTGGATGAGTGAAGAGGAGAGGAGTGTGTGTTGACGTGGAGGAGTTCGGTGTGATACAGAGCTGCAAGGTTGTGGTTGACCATGAATGTGAGGGTTAAAGGTGCAGTGCGTACGATTTCGGCCATTTTGGTCACTTCTAAAAATATGACGAAACACCTACATACTGACATTGTCATGACTTTATAATCTCCTGAATGTATTCTTTCTTTTTCTCGACTCCTGCCCTCAGCCCTTAAAGAGGTGTCTGATCCAGCTCTTAAAGAGATGTGAAGCTTATTGACAGATATCGATGACGATAGCGCGACTAATGATGACATTGCTCCACTGGACGTTTTTATGTGATGACAATCTGATGTGAGCACTTAGGGCGACAAAAAAAATAAAAATAAACCCGGCTTGGCATGTCAGCACCTGTGTCCAATGGCAGGGCCTGAACCACCTCTCCTGTTCCTCCTGTCTAGACTTTGCTGGTGTCGCTTTGGATGAAAGAGTCTTAAGTGAATTGTAGAATTGTAGAAAAGGTCCACGTGGCAGTGAGAGAGTGATTGTGCGGGTCATGCGAGATGTCGGTGCGAAGGAGCAGGACTTCAGTGTGGAGGAGGCAGTTCATCATTCATCATCTAAAGTCCCACTCGCGTGTTTTCGTTGGTGTGAACGTTTGCAGGTTGTTGTTACCGCGTTCCATCACGAGGGCCCCGGTTTGGCTCCAGCGCCAGGTTACGTTGATTAGACATTTGGAAGAACGCTGGATAATTTACACCTTGTTTATCGTCGGGGGTCAAGGTCAGGAATTCGAAGCTTGGTCGCGACCCTCCTCCGAACCCTCTTGTCCGAAGCCCCGGGGGCTGCACCTTCAGGACGGGGCAGACGATGGCTCCACTCAGGTGTCGTTCCCGAGTCTTTTTTGACATGAGCTTGTTTTATGTCTTTCTGTGCCTCTGGAATCCTCCACAGCTTGTGCTTAGCGCGCCGCCACCGTATCATTTGATGTCCCCTCCAAACAATACACAAGAGCTGGACATATTTCAAAAGAGTGTGTTTAGACGGGCAGGACAGGCGTTTGAAGGTGGAGTGGTGCCATGTCAGGGCAGGCCCTCGACCCCAAGATGTCCTCCTCTGTCTGTCTCCTCTTTGGCACAAGTGAGTGACTCCACAATGTTTGTGCTCGGTGGGAGTTTTTCCGATGTGGGTGTGACAGCCAGCGATGTGATGCGTTTGAATTCCAGTTGTCCCTCCATCCCTCTGATTCTTACAATAACAACGTCTTTTGAGTTTTAACAACTGAAGTCTGCCTCAGGTTCTCCTCCGTGCTCAGAAGGGTGAGGGTGAGGTGGCGGACACAACATGCAACTTCACCACTAGATGTCACCAAATCGTACACACTGCACCTTTTAATGATTAAAGGTCAAAGGTCAACGTATGGAGAACAGTCGTTGGGACTCTCGCTACATTTGGTACAAATATTCACTTGGACTCAGGAAGGCAGATGTGATCAGAAACACTGTGAATCCTGATTTGACGGATGCCCCGAAGCGTGTTCATGTAGCAGCATGAATGAACTGGGATGGATGGTGAAAGGTCAGAAGGCAAGTTCATGTTCCAGTTTCATGTTTTTGGCCTTGAATGCGACGCCTCAATAAGGCACTACTTTCAAATATTGATGAGTTTTGATTTGGAATCAGATTATTGCCTGATTCATGGCCGCATGTTGTTATATTCTTTGGGAATGCAGCTCCGCTTTGCAAACCTCTTCCTCTTATGTAGGTCTGGCTGGCTCTTCTCCATTCATTCCATTCGCTGTGAATCAGCTGTACGTCCACGTGCGCCCGCTCCAACTGCAGTAATGTCCGCTCGAAGAGATTTAAAGGAGGCGGTGGCAGTCGGGACGACACCAACTAACAGACTGGTTGTGTAATAGTTACGGGAAACAGCCACATACACACAGACGTGTGGTGTGGAGGTGATGAGCTGAATCTGCTAAATCTTTTATTTCCAAAAAAGTCTGTAATCCCATTTATATATTATTACGTTATCCGCTGCAGTTATTACATTTTCAAGGGATTTCTTTTTTTTAATGCGAGGCCAATAACGTGATTACGTATTCCGCTGTTGACCAAATGTTATTGTGTTACCGGCTTTGTAAAAATGGCCAAAATGATGACATTATTGGCAGGTGTTACGTTACATACTGTATTGGTTGCTACATGGTAACTAAATATGGTTCAGTACAGCCTCTGCGTAGGTGCTGCACACAACCAGGTTTCATTGAAAATGTTTCATAGGTTCGCTCCTGTGAGTCGGTGTGCAGACTATGAAAACTGCAACGATAGTAATTCATCTCCTCATCACACCGCCGGTTTAAATAAACGCTCTTTAATCGCTGATTGTATCTGGCCCCTCACCAGTTCACCTGCCGGCCACATTTCCAGCGCTGGCTGACACCGAAACGTTGTCACGAGACGCCGCAGTGAGATTTACGACCTTTGCATCAGCACTGGGATCGGCCCCGGGGGACGGTCGATATCGGGTTGTCCTCAACATTTACAGCGACTCTCCCCTCTGACCCTCGCGCGCAGCTTTCAGAGCACCAGCGTTTTTAGAAGCACGACGGAACGGCCTCGTTATTCTCGGGGAGCCCTGACAAAAGGTTCGTATCCACGACAAGTGGCGGAGGGGATTGTCACCGCCGGGCGCTGCTGTCAGCCACGGCTTCCTGAGCGCTGCGGCCCGGGCTGTGGGCATTAGGGGAGAGGGAGAATGTGGCGCGATGTTTGGAATCCAGAGATGGGTCCGCGTGCCAGCCAGCACGTCTCTAGCTGGCCAGACCCCCACCCCCCCCTCCCCCACCCCACCACCCTCCTGCCTCTTGCTTGACGTCATCCCAAACCGTGTGAACTAAACTTCCTCCATGCAGCGGAATATTGATATTAGGCAGCGCCACTGTGAAACGTCTATTTTTAGCCGGACGGCAGCCCACGCCTTGTGTATTAGTGTGTGACGTTGTTTTTTTTTTTTTTCTCCTTCTGTTGTTGTTCTCTGAGCATCCTGTTTCATGTGGCTTGGAAACGTCTGCTGATTAATTTCAAAACACGCCCCATTCAGAGATGAGGTCAGGAGGTGTCTCGAGCGATTGTGTTTACTCACCCGTCGACTGCGCGGCTCAGCGGCTGCCAACGCGCGCTCGACACAAAGCAACCTAATGATTTGACTGTTTGGGATCGTATGAACAAGGCCAGGCGGTTCCCCCCGGCGACCTTTGAACTCTCTCAGAATCTGTCAGCCCGTGAACTACTTGAACCAGGGGCCAATGGTGGGGAAAGGGGGGGGGAAGGGGCAATCCATCAGGATAAGCTGTGGCTTCTTCTTGATACAGTCCATGACTCAACAGCAGGGGCTGAACTGTGTGTTGTTGCTTTGCTTCCATGGGTTAGTGCAGCTCCCGGCCTCATGTAAAGAGAGGCAGAAATATGATCATCACGGCTCCTGAGGGATGAGAGGCAAGTGTGGACCTGTTGTCATTCTGCCTCCACTCCTCTTAAAGGTGCAGTGAGTAAGATTTGGGTCATTTTTGTCACTTAAAAATGCAACGAAACAGACATATTGAAATTTTCTTAATCACCTAAATGTATGATTTTTTTTTTTTTTTTATCCCATTACCCTTAAATGAGACCTTTAATGTATATTTGCGTACACGAGGAGGGGATCCGCTCCACGGGGGCCGCCATGTTTTTACAGTAGCCCAGAGTGGACATGCTGGACATCTTTTATGTATTTTATTTTATTTTATTTTTTTAATGACAACTGAGAGCTCCTGCAAGTTCGGAAGGGTAGGGGTGAGGTGATGGATGCAATATGCAACTTCACCAGTAGATGTCACCAAATCTTACACGCTGCACCTTTAATTGCGGAAATCAAAGGAGGCAGATTCCACAACCTATCAAATTCTGTGCTAATACAAAAACATGGTGGTGCCACATGGTGCATGGCTTTCATAGCGCGAACCCGCCTGCATTCAGGTCTCCGCCCGTGAATGTTCCGATAAAATAAAATAAGATAATCCTCAACCAGACTGGGAAAAGGGGAAAGCATGGATTAAGGATGAAATTGAACTTTATACGGAATTAGAAATAGAATAAGATATAATACATGATATGAACATGTATGAATATGTTGATTAGAGCACAACGTATTCTACTGACTACACATTAGCCACGCACATTGTGTGTGTGTGTGTGTGTGTGAGTGGGTCTGAAGTGCACGTCAGGTGTGTTGTGTTACTGTGTGTCAGGGCGGGGCGTGGTGATCAGGTAAAGGTCGGGATCCCTGTTGTTGACACTGTAGCTGCATGCTTTGAATTCCAGGCCATGCAAAGTCCAGGCCAGGTCTCGGGCAGAGAGATGTCGGACTATCGTAAATTACCCTTTGACTGAACAATGTCCAATCAGGCTGAAGTCGCCCGCGTTCGGGGCTTGATGAGGAAGTGGATGATCCAGGAAAAGAAAACAGCTCGAAGCTCCGGAGCCTCACAGAAACCTCAGTGTTTGAAACAATCGTTGCACTATACTGTGTTCCCTGCCCTTGTATGGCCTGTATATTCGGACGGAGGGAGAGATAGGAAGTTCAAAGAGCGGACGTGGATCATGTGGGCTTAGCTCAAGTCTTTTCACTCGAACCTGGCTGCACCTGTGCCACTTTCAGTGCAGAAAAGTGTGGTTTGTTCCGCCACACACATTCGGCTGCAGTCAAGCAGTAAAGTAAGGAAACTCAAAAGAGCGAGGCTTCTCCTCGAAGTACGATTCATCTCCGTCTGTATTACTCTGTTCTCATGTCCTGCTTTGAAGCTCTGAAGCTCTGCAGGATTATTCCCTGTCGTTACTGAGCTGTTATTGTTTGAGTGGAGGACATGATGCGCATGGAGCTTTGTATAAACAGTCTCTGGTGCAGATTTTATGCAAATGAAACATACGGAAATTCCAGTTTGACGTTATGAAGATATGAAATTAAACTATACATATCAGTAACATGTATTCAAAATCTATTTGAACAGTTTCATATATAAATGTTTAGCCCATACATGTTCATTTACATGTGTGTAATACACCTTGTGTGAGTGTGTATGTATCAATATTTGGTACACAGTATATGATAATGAGTATAGTAAATAAAATTACATCAAATCAACCATAAATATCTCTTGCATATGAACATGTACAATTTCAACTAGATTTCTCAAATGTGATATACTTTTAAATGCTTTTACATCCAGTGGATCAATAAAGGCAAAAAACATTGACATACGTATATGCCCTATATTCCATCGTTGGATGGGGCGTGGCTTATAGCATTCAAAAAATGCTATAATTGGTTGAATTGAATTTGGTTTGGTGTGTCCATAACTCTGAATGATTCGCTGCTAACCGCTTGTTTTTCATTTATTGCAGGGCAACAATTTTATAGAATTTTTACTATAAAAAATTCTATAAAAAAAGCTCTGTTAAACTGAGTGCTTTTTATTCAAAGCTACGTTTTCTGACGGGAAGTGATTCCATGAATGTTAAATCTGCAAATATTTGGGATGCAATTCAAAAATATGAAAAATGGAAATCAAGACACTGATGGTGAAGGTCACATCCGCTAACCTGAAGCGTTTCTGTGTTTCTGAGTGACGTACTTTCCAAATACAAACATGCAATTGTTCAGTCCCGTTAAATCCATGAATTCCCAAACATGCAGAGAAACTTCCGAGCTGGTCTTATTCCCAGGCTTTTCTAAGGAAGGAAATAAGAGTTGGCTGCAGCCAAGAGGAGCGAGTGTAGCACAGGAAACTGTGACATTTTGCCAAAATCCCATTCAGAGCATTGACTGCCTTTTGTTTTGCTGCCTCTTTGTGTTTGTGCACCTCTCTCAGCTCTTCCATGTGGCGTACGTCCTCATCAAGTTTGCCAATTCACCTCGTCCTGACCTGTGGGTGCTGGAGCGCTCGGTGGACAACGGGAGAACCTTCACCCCCTGGCAGTTCTTTGCACGCAAGTTCCTGTGGTTTTCTTATTTTCATCTATTTCCATCCATCAAAGCGGTTCCTCGTCATTATAAACAAAACCAAACCACACTTCTTGCGCATGGCTTAATTACTCGCGCAATAAATCACATGTTGAAACACAATAAATCGAATTTCGCTGAATTCCATGCAGCTGTTTTTCCAATTATGTGCCTGACAATTCAAACTTAAATGTCTGATACATTTAACCTCCCGTTACCCAATATGATATAATATAATTGTATCTGGTGCAAACACGCGCACACTGTACATATTGTTACAACCCGGCTCATAAGCTGCAAGGCATGCTTGACAAAAATGTACCAACATGTAAACAAACCAACACAATGACAACAGCATGCTCTGGTGAGGGAGACCAGCAGGGGCGCAGGCTGCACACCTGCAGGAGGGAACTGTCCAATCAACCGCTGGCGTGGTTGACTTAAGCTGTGTCCCATTTAAAGGGCTGTGTACTACCAAGGGCACTCCTCACGGCGCTGAGAGGAGTGCACTCACTGCATTACCAGGTTAAATCAGATGGTCCACACTTGGCAGCGGTTTGTGGGACGGGACTCGACAAAATGAAGCCACTGTGCCTTTTGCCGAGGAGCGTTCATTTAAAGTCGTTTTATAATATTTATGACCACGCCCCGGCACTGCGACGTATTCTAATTCAACGTATCAACATGAAATGTGAAGCCTCACGGGTGTTTCCTGTGTAATTCACAAAGCCTGGGGTTTTTAATGTTCTAACCGAGGTGCAACCTCCTGCGGAGTCAGATGAGGCACGATAGGAAGTGAAAAAACGTGCAGTTCATAGCGTAACCACTGGGGGCTGACTCCAAAAGGGAGCAAATCCCCATAGACTCCCATGTTAAAATGGTCAACTTCAGAGGTGAATGAAACATGTTTAAAGCCTGGCACAAACTTCACTTTTGGTCTCAAACAGTCACATGTTTTCTCATGACAACTGCACAGAGCTGAATTTTTCCCCCAACTTGCTTATTTTCATTTTATCGCCATTTGAAATTTGCGCATATTTAGGGGCGTGGTCTCTTGACTGACACCCGAGCCGACCTGTTAGGTACCGCGGATGAGGTGACGGCACCACGAGCCGACCCACAGCTCCAGGACTACATGTATTGTTTATTTGTTTATAATGGTGCATTAGTTAGAATGGTACATTTATTACAACCAATACAAGAGACGATGTGACATGTATTCAAACAGACCTGATTATTCTATCACCAAAGTGATGAGATGAATCAGTCGTTTTGTGCTTTGCACTCGTAGTTTTAATTTTACATTTCTCAAGAATTGTATTATTACATTCTTTGTTTGGCTTCTTCACACCTCTTCAATTAAAAACTTTGAAGTGCACTTACGCATATGAATGGCACACTACAAATACAGTATATAGCAATTTAGTATTTGATTGTTCCTGTGATTGTTTGATTGACGGATCGATGGATTGATTGAGCATTTGCGAGCGTTGAAGTCTTATGAACCACTGTCGTACAGATCCAACCACCAATGTTGCTAACGTTAGCAATGACTCGCGTCCCGCGACGCATTCCACGAAAATGCTCCAGCAATTGAACTTGTCCAGATCCTGAGCCCTGGAGGTTTCTGAGCCAAACGAAACGCAGCCATGACGCTTCATCATTAACTGCCTCTGCGCCTCAACCTGCTGAGACAAGTCAACATGTCTGCTGAGGGAAGAAATGGAAACCTCCCATGATGAGTGTGTGTCTGCGTCTGCGTGTGTGTGTGCACTTACAAGGGAAATAAGTCATGGTCAATTAAGACTGATAAAACAATAGTTTGCCTTGAAATGGACTTGTCAGGGTTTTGATGTCTGTTATCAGAAGGAGGCACCTGTGCTCACACTGATTACTTCACTTCTAAGGCATTTCTCCTCATTCACTCACTCATTCATTCATTCATTCATTTAGCCTGGGGATTTGCTTTCGTTGAATTGGTTTCCGTTCTTACTAATTCATCTGTCTGCAATCGAACACCAGGTCTAGGAAATAGACACAGTCTTAAATGCAGGTCAATTGACGTTTGGCTAAGCCCCGCCCCTTTGACCTACACACACAAGCAAGATAACTAACTATGGCAGCTGTCAGTGTCGGAGGCAGAAACAGAGGGAACTTATTTCACACAGAAGCCATCGAAAGGGTCTTCACTATAGTGCGACTGTAGTTCAAGTTGATATCATTACAAATGTACCAATTTAATCAAATATTCAGTCTGCCATCATCACGGTATCAATGTGTTTAAAGGTGTAGTGTGTAAGATTTCAGTCATTTTTGTCACCTCTCAAACATTTCAAAACAAAGACATACTGACAATCTCATGAATTTATAATCACGCAAATATGTAATTTTTTCCCCCCTTAAATGGGCCCATTAATGTATATTCACATGAGGAGCGGGTCCTCTCTATGGAGGCCGCCATGTTTTTTTAGCCCAGAGTGGACGCGCTGAGCACCCTTTGAGTTTGAATGACAACTGACGTCTGCCATAGGTTCTCCCGCAGGCCGCCTCACCTCTAGATGTCACCAAATCCTACGCACTGCACCTTTCAATGTTTTATTCTTTTCTTCCGTTTTCAGATTCCAAACACGAGTGTCTCGAAAAGTTCCGAAAGCAGCCCAACGCTCGTTTGGTGAACGACGACGACCAGCTCTGCACCACAGAGTACTCACGGATCGTACCATTGGAGAACGGGGAGGTGAGGCGGCGCATCAAGGATGAGTCACTCGTCAACAGAACATCTGTGGGACGTACAAACCTCTTTTACCCAGGTCGTGGTGTCTCTGGTCAACGGCCGCCCGGGGTCCAGGAACTTCACCTACTCGCCGGTGCTACGAGACTTCACCAAGGCCACAAACATCCGCCTCCGCTTCCTGCGCACCAGCACCCTGCTGGGCCACCTCATCTCCAAGGCCCAGAGGGACCCGACTGTGTCTCGCCGGGTGAGAGCGCGCACACCTCACACAAAGGTGTCATATTGGCAGGCTCCAGCTCTCTTTCTGCTGACTCGGCAGACACACACACACACACACTCATCCCTGATGATGCCCGATCTGTTATGTCATCACACTCTTCCCGCTAAGACCACCGTGTCTGGTTTGGACAGCTCCCATAGGCTGCAGGGGCAGGAAATGGCACATCTCCTCAGATGTTGGCAGCGACCAATGACCACTTCAGTTTGTCTGAAGCTGAAACGCTTGTGTTGTGCAGACCCACGTCTGTTTGTAGGCGACAGGAACGCAAATCAAATGGACTCATTTCCAAGCCTGTTGGCTGAAGCGTGTGGCGTTGACCCGTCGTCCCCCGCTCGTTATTAACACGACTCCGTGTGCAACTCTAACCCGCCGCGAGCTACACTGGATACTAGCTGGATACTTTATACGTTAGCTATTAAAGATAAGCACCAGCACCTCCCTGTCACAAAAAACCCCCCCCCCCCCCCACCCACACCCACCCCCCCACACACACACACACACACACAACACACCAATCAGAATTGTATTCAGTACAGCCAGATAGCAGCCTCTCTGTGGATAAACACACCACTGCACACTTCATATGGCACACTGGAGATGAATAAGAGGGATCACAGTTGTATAGATATTTGTATAGTTATTGTTTTCCTGTATACATTACCTGCATGCATGGTTGTAGCCATTTTGAACTTTAGCCATTTTGTTTTGTTTTTTTGGCAGGAAAATCCACCCAACTTCTATTTTTGTATGTCTTGGAGCCACTTTCATAATAAATCAGGGATGTGATGGCAGCTGTGGATGGCTTCCTTCTCCTTTGTTTTGTTTTGATCATGCCCCAGTTCACCCTGCCGAAGATCTCCCCCGCTCCCAGCTCAGGGCTTTCAGTTTGTACTTGTCAACGTGCAGGATCGCCTTCGCCGCTGCCAAGTGAAGCCAGACTTCTGATTTTCTGCTGTGGTTGAGCTGCAGATGACAAGGCTGGTATTCTAAAGTGACATGGTGATGACACGGTGTTCTGCCTCTGTCCACAGTACTACTACAGTATCAAAGACATCAGCGTGGGTGGACGGTGTGTTTGCCATGGGCACGCGCAGGTGTGCGGCGGCGGCCGCTACACCGACAACCCGAACAGGTAGGAAACGGTGGTCACCGACACACCAACAGCCGACCTGGGTTTGAGGTGCAGTGTGTACGATTTGGTGACATCTAGAGGCGAAGTTGCATGTCGTGTCCATCACCTCACTCTTACTCTTCTCAGCACGCGAGGGGAACTATGGACTTTGTCCACTCTGGGCTACTGTCAACACATCCCGTAGAGATGACCCGCTCCTCAGGATTATACTGTATGCATTAATGGGCTCATTTAAAGGTGCAGTCTGTAAGATTTCAGTCCTTTTTGTCACTCAGACGAGTAGAAACAAATATTACAACACAATTGCAAACATTTTCATAATCACCTAAATGTATTTTTGTCCCCATTTCCCTCAAATGAGCCCATGAATGTATATTTACATAAGGAGCATGTCCTCTCTACGGGGGTTGCCATGTTTTTACAGTAGCCCAGAGTGGACATACCAGCCATCTTTTGAGTTTTGATAACAGCTGAAGTCTGTCATAGGTTCTCTTGCATGTTCAGAAGGGTGAGGGTGAGATGGCAACTCACCAAATCTTACACTCTGCACTTTATCTCAATGTGAGAGAGAAGAGAGAAGAGAGGATTT
>JAFBJT010108349.1:57679-75146 GCA_016785325.1 Chascanopsetta lugubris
GATTTGTCGACACACTGAAAGATCATTTTCTTCATTTTGTCTCCAGTACTGGATCAATGAGTTCACCAGCACTCTGGGCATCGGAGTGTTTCACTCAGGGATTGAGATCTATGGAAGAGGTACAGTTACACCGATACACGACACCACATCTATGAGGTCCTTATGATAAAGGTGCTGAGACAATACCACGAACAGCCTTAAAGGTTCAGTGTGTAAGATTTCACGTGTCATTTTTGTCACTTTAATTGTTACAATTACACACCGACATTTTCATAATCACCTAAATGTATTTTTGTCCCCATTTCCCTCAAATGAGCCCATGAATGTATTTTCCCATGAGGAGCGGGTCCCCTCTGCCGGGGGCTGCCATGTTTTTACAGCAGTAAAAGTGGACGTGCTAAACATCTTTTGAGTTTGAATGACAACTGAAGTCGACCATAGGTTCTCCTGCATGAGTGAGGCTGAGGTGATGGATGTCGCCAAATCTTACACACTGCACCTTTAATGGTAATGGAAAAAAAAAATAAATTAGGTGATTATACATTCTTGAAAAGCTCAGTATGTAATTGTTTATTATGCATTATATATATATATTTTTTTAGAACTGACAAAATGCCCCCTGAATCTTACCCACTGCACCTTTAAATAAAATGCCCCCAACTGTTCTGTTTACGTTCAGTTTAAAAGCGGATCTTGGATACTTGACTTGAACGGGCAAAGCGCCGTGTCTGTGTGTGCGCACAGTGAGATCCACTGTTGCGCTGAGCTGAGGCAAAGACCACACAGACACTGGGCAATCTAGCGATTTGTGAGATAATGGATTGTTCCTGAGACAACTGCCTCATGTGTTTACACAGTGACATCAGCCCTGTCAAAGACAACCGATGATGTTAGTTAGTCGGTGCGATTAGTGACGGTGTAAACAGCTGAGGCAACAAAAAGATGGGCGATAGCAGGCTGCTGAGAGCGAGCGAAACGATGCAGGGACTCACGAGTGCTTCACTGTCTTCAGTCATCACCTCGAGGAGCTCGTGTTGTTTGTTTGTTTGTTATTGGGATAATGCGAAAAACGCACAAGCAATTTTCGGGGGTGTGACCCGACGTTGAACCCACGCAATGTTGGTGCGGGTCCACGGAATTTCTCTTCACATTTCGTCAATACGTTTCGCTCATTTCGTCACGGAATCATTGATGGATGGAGATGGAAATGAAGAGGTGACATGTTAGTGACTGATATATGAGTGTTTACAATTTGGTGTGGCTCGCGGTTTACGTTCTGTTCGGGCGGTAACTTGAAATATTCCTGTTGTTGATTGTCGCCATTGCCCCGTCAACCTCACGTCCATTTCATATTGTATTGCTGCTATAGAAAGAGAATCGACTACATTGGACGTTTCATTTCATTTCAACTTTTTCGTGAACACCGCTGCACTTCCGCCGGACTCCTGCCCTGAGCCCCCCAGAGGTCTCCGATCCAGCGCTGACAGACAGATGTTGACTTATTGTTGATGACGATAGCATGTTAGCGTTGAGACTGTACTGGATGTTTCCATGGGGATCCTGTGATGATGTTGATGTCACTTTGACGTTCGTGCTTAGGCAGACTTTTACGAATCGATCTTAGGGAAAAAAAAACAAAAAAAAACAACAACTTGCTTTACCTTGACAGAGCTCATCAGCACTTGTGTCCCTCAGGTCTAAACGCAGAAGGTATCACCTCTCCCGTTCCTGCCGTCCAGGTCTTTGTTCCAGTTGTGCGTGGCTTCGGATTGAATCGCTGCCCAGTGAATCGTAGAATTGCTGATTGCTGCGACTGTTTCAACTGGTTACAAAACCGGCAGCTGTTGGCGAACACATCACCCCGTGACAGCCTTAATGATTTGTTGTGTTTATGTTGTATTTACCTGTGGGTTGAAAACACCAATTACTGCAGGTTCATATCTGTGTATTGCTTTATCCAAGCGGCGCTCAGTCCACACCTCTCCTCTCCTGCCCTCTAGGCTCCAGTGCGAGTGCCAGCACAACACCTGCGGCGAGTCATGTGACCGCTGCTGCCCGGGTTTCAACCAGAAACCGTGGCGCGCTGCCACCGTCAGCAGCCCCAACGAGTGTCAGCGTAAGTATACGAGCGCAACTCTCCCTGCTGCCTACTCTATGAATTATGAAGACCCCCCCACCCCCCCCCCCCCCCCCCGCCCCTCCCCTCCCTCCCCCCCCCTGCCCCCAGAGTGGAGTGAATTGTCCTCCTGCCCCTGTTCCTCAAGCCCCGTTGTGGATGTCCTGATATGGTATTGTGGAGAGCCTCGGAGAAGACATTCCTCACGTGGCACGCGTGTCGAACGGAGGCACCGCACGCAAACTAGCTAACGGACAGCGCTGGTCCGGCCCGCAGCGGCGCGCCACCCGCGCCAGCGTATCTGCCACCAATCCAGTGGGCTCACGGGCCCCCGTACATCAGCTGGAATTGAATGTCTTTGAACCCGGTGCCCCCTTTGCGAAACACACACGACCTCGCGCCGACAGCGAAAGCCGGGAGTAAGAGGACTTGTAATCCGGTCAGTGCGCCCACGTGGAAGGACGTGGGAGTCATTCATAAACATTATCAAGACCCCAGGATACAGGAAGGGGATAGGCCATCTTGTTTGGTACTTTGCAACTACACTTGTAAGGCTTTTTTGTTTGGGGGGGGGGGGGGGGGGGGGGGGGGTAACTATTTGGGGGGGGGATAACTATTTTAAGGTGCTTTGAACACAGAAAGGGGAGTTAGGGGTAATTTGCTGAGGCATATGGAATAATTATGTGTGTGTGTGTGTGTGTGTGTGTGTGTGTGTGTGTGTCTGTGTGTGTGTGTGTGTGTGTGTGTGTGTGTCGGGGGGGGTTTCCTCCTCAGCCTGCCAGTGCTTCTCCCATGCGTTGGACTGTTATTATGACCCAGAGGTGGAGAGGAGGGGAGCAAGTTTAGACACCTACGGCAGGTACGACGGAGGGGGAGTGTGCATCCACTGCCAGGTATGAAACACATATCAAGTCCCAACTGATTCCCGTGTGAGTGCATATTTGTGGTTGTCGGGGTGTAGCAGGCACGTAAATTAGGAAATCCACGTCGCTCGTCTCCCGTGGGATCGCGAGGTCAAAACATTTGTTGTTTTTTTCCCGTCGACACACTTTCCCCGCACCCGCTCCAGGAATTGGACGTGTCAAAAATAATGTGCATTGTGGAACGTTCGCGCAGACAGTGAATCACAGTGTGGTGTTAAACGTAGCAGGTCACGCAAAGAGGCTGACGGGGTGAGGCGGGAACCCGGCGCGCCGATCTGTGTGCGCGATGACAAAAGAGCGATGATTTCATTTCTCTCTCGCGCCGCATCGACGTTAAACTCCATCTTGTGTTCTTCTGCAGCACAACACAGCGGGAGTGAACTGTGAGCTGTGCACTGAGGGCTTCTACAGACCCTACGGAATCCCCCCGGAGTCTCCCACTGGATGCATACGTGAGTCACTGTGACTTTTTTTTAAAGACATTTCTTGGTACTCTACGGGCATTTTATGACTATAAGGTCAGAGTGAGGTCCAAAATAAGGTTGATATGCTCGTGACCCACATTCGAATTTCGGCCCAAAACACGAAGGCAAGTGACCTTCCTGATGTCAACCTTTAGGTGGTTGTTTTCATGTGCACTTTCTAACTGATTGATTTGTGTGTTGGCAGTCGGGATGATGATAATAATCCTTTTTTTTTTCTGAGTGAATTCATTTATTTTGCTCATTTTTGTTGCCACGCTAACATCAGTAATTCTGCCAGAATGACCAGCTTCAGACAAAGTACCAGACGGCAGTTCAAATAATGCACCAACTGAACATCATCATCATTCAAACATAACGTTGGAGGTGAAGACTGCAAGTGCTTAATAAGCAGTGGATGCAGCTCTGGAGGCAGGGCCCCGTTCTCTCCGATGAAAGCTGCTCACTGATGCATGAAGTACAGAAAAAGTCATGTTTCTGTGTTTGCCCTCCCACCCTCCCACTCTGTGTGGCCCATGGAGCACAGCGTCCTCTTTCAGCCCTGCCGCTCTGAGGGCCTCTCATTATAGAATCTTTGACTTTGGAAAACCTCACAATGCTGAGTTATTGTGTTGGGTTGTTGATAAACCTCATACAGTGTATGATTTACAGTGTTAACTAATGGTCAAATTGCTCTTTGGGTCACATGGCCCCAGGGGCTGGAGGAGGGGTTTAAAGGTTGGTTAACGTGGTAACTGTAGAGGTGACCATGCGGCCAAGGGTACGTCTGCCAGGTGGGATTAATATCTGCAATGACTTACTCATATTTGTTGAGTTTATAATCCTGTATTTTTGTAAAGTGTGTTGTATGAACAAGGAGTCTTTAGTGATTTTGGTGATACAGCGTGAGCCGGGATTATGTTTATTTCAGACTTAGTGGGGCTGCTATTTGCAGACGGTGCCTTGGCATGAGCCTCACTGACAGATGCATGTTAGCGGCGCCTATAGGAGGACGCCTACAATGATGTGAACGGTGGATCGGAATGGTTTGTTGTGATTTGTGAGTGAATGCCGAGACCCGTTTTCACTTGATACCTTTTGACAGGCAGAGGAGCTCAAACCCGCCGTGGGTCAGGTGTTGAAGAGATGTTGCTATGGTAACCTGCCTCAACATTAAAGGCCACGTGAATACGGAAAGAAAACGCTGTTACAACATGAATAGGTTCCACCCTTTCTTCCACCTAATCATGAGCTCAATAAAGGGACATTATGTATATTGTATTTGTTTCCATTCCGTTAAACCTCCAACAAATAGTTTGGGCATTAAGTAACATCTCACCATGCAGGTATTTGACCCGCGGTCTCTGACTAACAAGTGAAGCCAAAACAGTGATGACCTCAGACCTCAGTGTCTTTTTTGAGACAAACACAAGTGGACCCGTTGAACAACCACCGGCACCACTGCTTTGTATCATTGTTAACCCCGGCTCTGCTCTTGTTTACATTAGTTTAATGGCCCCTGGCTGTTCCTCACCACATAAATAGCTGCCAGTTGTGTTTGGACTTTGGGAAGTAGTGGAATTAAACCGGTTGCCCTGAGTACTCTGTTAAATAAACCTCCGAATAAAAGAAATGATAATAATTAAAAGAGCAAGGCCTGGCAATGGAAGGTTTCACGTTGGAAGGAAAAAGAGTACATTACTGTGGAGTATCACAGTTGCACAATGGTGTTGGTACTGTGGTATGTGAAACTTGTGGCCCGTGGGCCAAATGTGGCCCGTGGGCCAAATGTGGCCGCAAGATGATTTCATGTGGAAATGCAGATACAATATTTGTAGCTTAGAAGACAGTTATTTTACAATATGTTAAGTAGTAATCACATTTAGTCTGACAATTGATTCACCTCTAAAGTTGGCCATTTTAACATGGTCCCATTTGGAGTCGGCCCCCAGTGGCCACCCTGTGAACTGCAATCTTTTTCACTTCGCTTTTTCTTTTTAATGCTCACACCTGCTCACACAGAATTGAGAGATTATCAGGTGGGGTGAATGTTTGGTCATCTTGGTTTTGAGGTGGATGTAAATCACATATATCCCCTTAAAGGTGCAGTGTGTAAGATTTGGTGACATCTAGAGGGGAAGTTGCATGTTGTATCCATCCCCTCACCCTTGCCCTTCTGAACATGCAGGAGAACCTATGGTCGACTTCAGTCGCCATTAAAACTCAACAGATGTTTAGTCCGTCCACTCTGGGCTACTGTAAAAACATGGCAGCCCCCGTAGAGAGGACCCCCTCTACATATCGATACACATCAATGGGCTGATTTAAGCGCAATGGAGAAACAATAATACATTTAGATGATCAGAAATGTATGAAAATGTCGGCATGTATTTGATTGGCAATGTTTTTAGAAGTGACAACACTGACCCAAACCGTACACACTGCAACCTCACCTTTGTAAGTGTACATAATCGACACATGCTTGTTTATTTTCATTCTTGCATTTCTTTTGCACTTCTTTATATAAGTATATAATGAGTCCCTGTCCTCCACCAGCCTGCAGGTGTGATGAAAGGACAACAGCTGGCTGTGAAATGGGATCTGGAAGGTGTCTCTGCCAGCCGCAGTTTGCAGGAGAGAGCTGTGATCGCTGTGCCGACGGACACTATAACTACCCACAGTGCATCCGTGAGTTATACTTTGGCTGAATGTTTTTAATTATGGATATGGGTGGTGCTGCTGCTGCTGCTGCTGCTGCTGCTGGTGGTGGTGGTGGTGGTGGTGGTGGTGGTGGGCGGTGCATGTGACGGAATGTGCTAAAAAAGTTATTGTGTTGTGGAAATGCCATAACTGGTACTGCAGGGATTGCACCTGTAGTAGCTGCGTGTAGTAGGTGGTCTTGTGCTTTCGGTGTTGGATGAAAGAGCTTCAGAGCTTCAGAGCTTCAGAGCTTCAGAGCTATACTCTGGGGTCGGGAGAAACTGTAGCCATCCTTTGATGGGTGCTATCACTTTCAGAATTGTTAGCCTTTTCCGTTTCAGGTTGTCAGTTTTCTCCTTGAGGGGACTTTTTTTTTTATTTATTTTTTTTTACAAAGCTTGTTTTTAAAGAAAATGTGTCTTTAATGCTGCCAGGCTCAGTGCAGAACATTGTCTCCATATGTTACACTATTGACTAACCATGACTGTGCGTTCCTCAACGTACACCTCCATCTAAACAAACATATAACACGCAGATACTAGATCCATGAGGAATCTCCCAGATCCTGATCCGACTCACGAGGCCAGTAGCTGGCCAGTGTTTCGCTTTATATACTCTCCCCCTTGGCTTTGACTAAGCCTTTGGATTTCCTCTCATTGAACTTGCAGCATTCAGCCTCTGTGGTCCTGAATACGCATTCATCTGACATTCATTGGTTTTCACAGAGCGGTGATTTACATCGTCATATAACAAGGATTTCTTGTAAAAGTTCATAAAAAAATTTTCGTTTTCTTTTTCGTTTTTTGGCCCGTGGTGCAGTCCGGTGCTTGAATATCGGTTTGATGCAGTGCATGTAAATCTGCACAAACACGGACTGTTTCCGACATCATATAAACTCGGAGTTAGTGATGCAGACGTTTTATGAGCTTTAGATTTATTACTGGACGTTATTGTTAAGAGTGGGTCTCATCTCCAGCCTGTTGCGCCGACAGACCGGTCTAAACATGCAGATGGCGTCATTAGGAGGCGGTGTGTTGCCTCTGAGCTGTTTTTAAATAGATGTTGAAAACGTGTGCGCGTGCGCGCGTGTGTTCGCTGGGTTTAGCTTTTAATCCACTCACTTCTCTCAGAATCGGCCACTGTGAACTGTAAAGACCTAAAGCTACAGGAGCGAAAGAGAAAAATCATTAACCAAGAAACACAATGAACAATGATGTTGGTTACACAATGGGTAAGGTAGTAGGTAGTAAAGACATGGTGGCGCAACATGGCAAACTTCAAAGGGAGGATCCCGATCCCGATGTAAATGTAGAGGGATTATTCTAGCGTCATGAAAACAACAGTTCATACATTTGTTATACACTCATCAAAATAAAAGTATGGTTATTATACTATTTGCCATTTCTACCAAAACCTATATATTGTCACACCCAACCTTTAATCAGCTCTGCGCACAAGTGAACCCGAGCTCTTGTTGGCTGCGATGGGAGTGTGTCAATCACCAGTTGGTGGCCAATAGCAACAAAGGTCATAAACCTTGTCTTTTCCATGTTAGTGGAAACAAACAAGGTATTTCAGTGTTTAATAGTGTTTTAGATAGTATAGTATTTTTAATCGTATGCCTCATTCTAGTTATTTTAATGCTGTGAAAAGGGGGTCCATTCAACATTTGTAAAAAAAAAAAAAAAGGATATGATATTTTGATTTAATTACTGGACAGTTGAAACAATGTTCATCTTTATGTTCTCATCATCTCATCTCAACACTCATCAGTCTGAGTGCTGGACGTTTGCATTAATGTGATTTAATTAGCTTCTACTTGTGCTTGTCAACTTCTGAGCAAAACAAAGTAATAGAAGCAGTCAAGAATGCATGATGTCATCCAACTAAAAGTGAAAGCCTAGGAGTAAGGGATTTATAGTAAAAACACGAAGCCAGAAAGTTGAACAAGATCTTATACTTGAAAAAATAGTCAGTAGTTCTGCTTTTTGTGCTTTTTGTCACGGGCATTTTCAAATCTTTAAAAACGAACGACCGTGCTGTTTCTAGACGACACTCGAGGTTTTTCATCACCAGTTTTCCAGAGGTGAGTTCTGACTGTTGTGTCTGTCCTTTGAAACCAGGATATCCCATCTACCCCGCAACCACCAAATCTCCCGCAGGCCCCATCATCGGTAAGTTCACTGCATTCAGTTGTGTGACAGTTAAAGGTTCAGTGTGTAAGATTTGGTAACATACACAGGTCAAGTTACCCCGTGTATCCATCACGCCACTCTTCCCCTCCGAGCTTGCAGAAGAACCTTTGTGGCCCTCGGTTGTCATTAAAGCTCAAAAGATACTTAGTGTGTCCACTCTGGGCTATCGTAAAAACATGGCTGCCTCCATTGGGAGGTACCCACTCCTGATGCAAATATACATTAAAGGGCTCATTTTAGGGTCATATAAAACGCCAAGTCATATTATACATCTGTCAAAATGTCTGTATATAATTGTTTTACAATCCGATTTCTACAGATAGAAGTGACAAAGATTGGCTGACATTTTACACACTGCCACTTTAAGTTTCAAACAGTTTGATGTTATTATTCACTGCTCTTTTTTCTGTGCAGAACCAACGGCCTGCCCTCGAGGTTATTTCGGTCCACCCCACTGTCGGAGTAAGTTTGATTAGATCTGATATTGTAGGTGTTTCTACGTCTTTTCAGTCTTCATTGATTTTTATTACCAGCATCTTATTTGCTCATGTAAAAATCCTCTGAGATTCTTTTTTTTTTTTTACAGTGCAGCTCTTGACTTTCATTCCACTTGTAATGAAAAGTAATGTAAATACAGTAAGATAATGTTGCAGGGGCGGCTGGTTGTTTACGTCACAGACATAGAGCAGGTTTTATTAGCAGGACGGGCAGCAGTGTTTTATGAATGGGATTCAATGGGAGAGTTAAATATTGGTATGACTGAGTAAATCTCCTGCAGTTGTGGAACAGAACGGCGTGACGGCTCTACATGCTGATGTCAGTCAGTGGGGACTTAGATTCAAGTGTTCGCTTCCCTCTCGAGGTTGCGCCAGTCAGCAGCAGCGAGATCTAACCATGCTATTATTAGTTATGGCTGCCCCGACCAACTCCCTTTTCTGGTTTCCTCCGAGGAAACCAGAAATCGTAAAATGGCATTTTTAATCCAACAGGCAACTTAAGCCCCTGATGTTTTCCGTCGTATTATTTTCAAAACAGTTTAAATGGGAGAAAGAATTTCATCGGCAGATTTTGTTAAAAAGCAGTCCCTCAGGTCTGGCGGCTGCTCTGCGAACGAGCCAACGACCACTCACACGCCAATAGCGGACAAAACTTGGCAAGTGTGGAGCAGCAGTGTGACTGTGCCGCTGCGCGCGACATCATGAGAATAGTATTTGTATTTGAGAGGATTTAACCGATGGGATTTGAATCGGTCGGGGCTTCATTTGTTAATCCCTAAAATAGCGGCCGTTTGTGTCTTTTCGCACAGAGTGTCTGTGTGACTACAGAGGCACGTCGGACTCAATATGCGACGCCTTTGGCCGCTGCCTGTGCCGAGCGGGCGTGGAGGGCGAGGGATGCGACCAGTGTCTACCCGGATACCACAATTTCCCAAACTGCCAGGGTGAGACGACATCATCAGGGCAGGAGCCTTCACAAAATAGCCCTCATGAACGCCACCTGTCACAGTAGCGTCATTTTCAAAGGGAAAGCCACTGTTGATATTTTGGATTCACTGTAGGAAGATACATGGAGGGGCCTGGTGTGTTCAGGTTCTTCGGGCTTAATTGTCACACAAAACTAAGACTCATTCAAACATTCAACACCTCTCATATCAACTGTATCAACTTTTAAGGCGCCTTTCCTCTGTGTTCCTCCTCTATGGTGCAGCGCTTCCCAAATCGGGGGCAGAACTCTGCTGTAGAAATGACGAGCCAAACACATCATCACGTAAATAGGATGAATAACATTAGGCCATTTTGTTCGTTAATCAAAGAACAAGGCGTAGACCTGTTCTAGTGGAGAGGTGACCTGAAAGGACTTCGGTTGCGATCTGGCGCTGAATAAAAAAATGACGTTCGATCAAATGTACTTGATCTTCCAGAGGATTCTGAAAATCATCTCAAATCAGCCTTTTGATATCTCATGGTCCACACAGAGTTCTCTAATTAAATCTCAGACACTGGCCAATTAGCTGTGCACATGTTGGTTCTTGAGCTGATCGTTACCATTTCCTTTTCCCTCCAGTGTGCCTCTGTGACGGGGCCGGTGTGGTGGACGGCGTCTGCGGCCCCGACGGTCGATGCATCTGCCTGCCCAACTTTGCGGGGCGGGAGTGTGACGAGTGCGCGCCGGGCTTCTACGGATACCCCGACTGTGCCGGTGAGTGGGGTCCGCGTCCGTCCGCATGCCCACCGGTGTAACTGTGATGGACAAAACAACTGGACGCACGTAAACTCCACTGGTCTGAGCGCTGGTGGAAAAAATGCTGACGCTGGTTTCACTGGACTTAACTGTGGCCTCCTCTCATGACCCTGTCCTCTTTCTCCCACACTGTCCCAGAGGATCCCAGTGTGTCATCCACATTTATTTTATATAATCTGTGGGACAGTTTTCATGAACCGGAACATGAGTTAAATTTGGCCTCTGTCCTTTTATGGAATTTTATCTTGAAGGTACAGGCTGTTGTTATTCTTTCATTCTCAGCAAATCACTTGTTTCCTCTCACCAGCCTGCAGATGCTCGGCAGAGGGTTCCCATGGCAACACATGCAACCCGGTCTCGGGTCAGTGTCTGTGTTTGCCGGGTGTGGTGGGGCAGCTGTGTGACCGCTGTGCCTCTGGACTCAGGTTCCCTCAGTGTGCAGGTAACTACACTTAAAGTTGCAGTGTGCAAGATTTCAGTCATTTTCGTCACTTCTAAAAAAGATTACAAAACGACTGCATGGTGATTAATTTCATATTCACCTAAATGTTTATTTTTTTCCCATAACCCTTAAATGAGCCCATGAATGTATATTTACATGAGGAGTGGATCCTGTCTATGGGAGCCGCCATGTTTTTAAAGTAGTAAAAGTGGATGTCCAAACATCTATTGAGTTTAAATGATAACTGAAGTCCACCATAGTTTCTCCTTCATGCCGAAGGGTGAGGGCGAGGTGATGGATACAACATGCAACTCCACCTCTAGATGTCACCAAATCTTACACACTGCACCTTTAAGTCAAAGCATGCAAATATTACACAATGTGGCAATGTTCTTGCCAGTCTTAATCATTGTGAATTGTTCTATTCTGCACCTCAGGGCAGACGCATGCAACCAAATGTGTCTTTCATGTATTGCTCATTCATTGTTCTTCCAGCTCCCATTAGCCGGTGCAACGCTGCAGGAACCGAGGTCGCCGATCCCCAAACGGTACGTTCGATATATTTGTCATCCTTTTAATTTTTGACCACATCCCAACCTTAAACAAACTGAAGCCGCCACAGCCCAACTCGCCCCGTGGGTGTGGATTTTTACAGACTAACCATTGTGCGGCAGATAACAGAGCTTCGCCGTATACGCCGCTGAAACCTCATGCTGCTGATTTCACGGGGAAGTGTTCGCTCCCTTCCTGAAAATGTGACTGTGATTAACACAAGGAAAAGATGCTTCCTTTCATTTCGAAGAGGAAGGAAATGCAACAATCTCACGTCATCACTAATTCAGTGTTTGTGGGAATGTCTCGCTCTTCCTTTTTAGAAGTGCGGCCGAAAACCTGCATCGTGGTACAACGCAGACGCATGTGACTTAGTTTGACATTGAGATGACTACTTATCCAAGTCTTCTGGGTCACAGGGTATTTCTACCAGGGCAAATAGGGCCATTTAGGGTATCAGGGTCAGAGCCAGCGACACTGCCGCAGGGTCTAAGTGATCCAAACGAAGGGACTCAAACCAGTGACCTTTTCCTCCAAAGGTGACCGCTCTAACCACTGAGCCACTGCACCCTTAGTTATTCATTAAAACTCAAAAGATGTTTAGTATGTCCACTCTGGGCTACTGTAAAAACATGGCGGCCCCCATAGAGAGGACCCGCTCCTCATGTAAATATACATTAATGGGCTCGTTCAAGGGTGATGGGAATAAATGATACCTTGAAGTGATTATATATTCGTGAAAAAAAACATTACGTAATTGTGTGGTAATATTTTCAGAGGGGACGATAATGACCGAAATCGTACACACTGCTCCTTTAAGGCTAATGGGGACAAAAATACGTTTAGGCTATCATGAAAACATCATTATGTAATCGCTTTGTAATAGTTTTTTTCTACCGGTAGAAGTGACACGAATGACCAAAATCGTACATACTGCACCTTTAACTGTCATCAACTCTATATAATATATATGTTCCTCATCCAGGGATCGTGCCAGTGCCTGCGGAATGCGGAGGGAGCCCTGTGCGACAAATGTAAACCTCTCTACTGGAATCTCGCTACTGGCAACCCTCACGGCTGCGTAGGTGGGTGACTGGAAGGAGAGCGGACAATTCAAATAGACTCAGAAATTAAAGCGCATTAGTTCTGGCCTCTGACTTCAGTCCCCCCCTTGCCCCCCCCCTGCCCCCTGCCCCCACTATATTAAATCGCCAGTAGCAATCCGTCACGCCACTGATATGGGTCTCGCTCCCCCCGCGCCTCCCCCCCCGCCCCTTTTTTTTTTTTTTTACCCCAGAGGATATGTCAACACACCCCTGTCAACAAGGCCGGATCTGCCTTCCTGTCCCACAGAGGAGAGCGGAGGAGTAACATGTTAACACAGGCAAAGTGTGGAGCCGCTGAGATTCAAACTGCCCTCAGCGTCTGGTGGCACCACCTAAACGCACAATACCGCCGACACCCGGTCCACTCTCCACCCATGTTCAAAAATACCCCGGTGGAAACTGTCATTGTTCAGCCGCTGAGGAAAGAGTGCCAGGCTTTGTCTAGATACCTGTCTACTGTTACCACTCTGCTCCCCGGCAAGAATGTTATCGGCACCACGCTGCCTGGAGGAAAGAGGGGGCTTTTTAATATCCTAGGAATTCCTCCGCTCAGCTGAAGCCGGACATTTAGTGGAAGTATTTTTTTTTTGTTCTTTTTTTTCTTTGTTCTTTTTCTTTTGCCCCTGTGCTGTAACGGCTCCTCTGGACCCTTTGATGTGGATTGTGGGGGGATCTGCTCTGTTGCGCGTCACCCTCGAATGTGACAAAACCCAGTCATTAAGAGTCTATTCACTGCAAACGCTGGTGTTTTCAGACACCCCCCCCTCACCCCCTCTCTCCCCTCGCTCTCCTAACAGACTGCCGCTGTGATTTGAAAGGGACGCTGAGTGGCGTCGGAGAGTGTGAACAGGTGAGTGATGCCACGAAAGCAGCGACAACAGCTCGGCCTCTGGCTCGACGCGACGAGCATTAATCGAATGAATCAAATCGAGTTACGTTAGCTTTGCTTCGTTCCAATCGAATTCTCTCCCCATGATGCATCTGCCCAGGAAAGTGGACAGTGTCGCTGCAAACCCAACGCATGTGGACACTCGTGTGACAGCTGCAAGGACGCATTCTTCCTGCTGCAGAAAAAGAACTATTTTGGATGTCAGGGTAAGAAAGATCCGACCTCGTTTCGTGTGTGAAGCGGTTGCCTTTGATAACGCGGGAAGGTGGAGGTTTAGCCGCCGACCTCAAGGATCAACTCAGGGTTGTTGTCATTGTGAAAAGAGCACATTTGGAGTCAGTAGAAAGCTGTCGCCATTCTGGTGCAACAGGGTGGGAGGGGCTAAAATGATGGGGCAAACAAGTCCACTAAAGGTGTATTTTCACCGATAAAATAAGGTGTGGTGTTTTCTACGTAGTGTGTTGTAAACCGATCAAGTCAATGATGACAACGGCTTAGTGAGTTGAACCATGTCATGACGAAGCGTGTGGCAATAACCGAAAATAACATGCAACAGGAGCGATGAAGAACTCCATACCTACGACACGCTATGATACCGTCATCCAAATGTAAATAAACCTTCTCGACTTTAAACTCACGCATACACTTGCAGTCGCCCTGTGATCCAGCCATTGAAGAAAATGTCCTGACATGTCGTGACTGGCTCAAACAGGAAGTGATCGTTTGCGCTTCAAAACCCGGAAGTGACGTCATTTGCTCGTTTCGCTCATGAAGTGACGTACAAAATGTAATGATTATACATTTAAAAAAAAACGTTACCAATCGCCTTCAAAATACTGCAACATTTGACAGTTAAAAAAACGATATACTAAATGCGACCAAAACAAGGTTCTTTGCAAGCTCTTTGCTCGGAGTCTGAAATTGATACAGATGTCTGATCAATTTGACGTCTGGCTGTCGAGCATCTTGGTCCTGGAGTTGTAAAAAGATGCTGGACGTGATCTAGATGGAATGATGGCGGAGGGACATTTGGATTTTACTCGACCGGAGCAGCGGCAGCGATGTTCCCAGATCGAGGCACTGGCCAATTACATGGCCGTCCTGAAATGGTTCCGGAGATTCCACCGATTCACCAGGCGATGCGCCGAGGTGGGAGAACTCGCTGTCGCGTGTTCGCGAAGCCACGGGAACCGACGGAGTTCCGGTGGGCGCTGAGACTGGCGCCCGCGGAGAGGAAGCCAGTGAGGCCTGTTGATGCCTTAGGTCGGTGATCATGATGAGTCAGCACCTCAGACGCCAACGCTATTGGCAAGAGCCTGTCAGCGCTGACCCGTTAGATTCCATCCCAGCCACTACGACGCAGGCGTCGCTCTCTCTGTCTCACTCAACCAGATTTTGCCGAGTCACGGGCGAAGCTAACTCCCTCTTTCTTCCCGATAGCTTGTGGGTGTGATGTCGGCGGCGCGATTGACCTGACGTGCGACGAAACCTCAGGCAACTGCCGGTGCCGGAAGAACATAGTCGGGCCCAAATGCACCGAGTAAGATTTCGGCAATCTGTTGCTGTCATGGCTTGCGCCGAGCAGGAGCTTTAATCCAGGTTTCCGTGCGCTTCGTCTCAGGCCGGCACCGAACCACTACTTCCCCTCACTGCACCAGCTGAAGTTCGAGGCCGAAGACGGCACCACGCCCAACGCCCGACCCGTCCGCTTTGGCTACGACCCTCGAGAGTTCCCCGGTTTCAGCTGGCGGGGTTATGCTGTCATGTCGCCCGCGCAGGTGAGCGCAAACACAGCGCGTTGTTGTGGTTTATCGTAACACGTGATCTCCTCTCTGTCCCTCTCGATATCTATCTGCCTCTTCAATAACGTCCTGTTCCATCCTTTTCCTGCCACCGTGATTCCTTCAGCTTTTTTTTTTGTTTTGTTTTACCTCTTCACTGATGTCTCAGATTAAATACACAAGCCTCTACTTGTACACAACTAACCCTATCTCTCCTCAGCCGGAGGTGATCCTAACGCTCGCCCCTGGCTTTCCCGGCCCTTTCCATATTGTAATGCGCTACGCCACCCCCAAACACAGGGGGCGAAAGCGAGCGCAAGCAAGGATCTTGGTGGTGGAGGAAGTTGGCTTTCAGTCTTGCTGTGACTGTAAGTGAGGGGGTCCTGCCTTTTGTGTTGGATGCATCTCCCCCGTCCCTTCCCTTCGCTCGCTCCTCTGCTCTTTAACCCGCTCTGGTTTGTCTAACTTCTCCGCCCCATGATTTTTCCCGTGTTACACATCACACCCCCATTGTCATCTGCCGGAATGGAAGCAGTCAGCCGTGTTTGCCACTGTCTCTACCCGCCCCCCCCCCCCCCCCCCCCCCCCCGCAGAGTGAAGTCAGAGTAACAGTGCATGTTGACCCGAAAGAGGGGACGCAGCCGTTGTTCCGAGTGGTTCTGCGATACATTAACCCCGGCAGCACCGGTGTGGTCGGTAGCATCAAGGCTACCAGTAACAGAGGTGAATCCGCTTTTTCCACATTCCATAAATCTAACCTCATGCTTGAAGTCAATCCTTGGGACGCACCAACCCCATGTTGATATCAGATGGTATTTTGACTTGTGTATCTGGATGGAGTTTCAGATAATGGGGTCAATCTGTTCATTTCAATTCTAGGCTTGGGACACATGCAACTTTGCGCATCAGCACTTATCACACTACTCTACTCCACGTAAAACAAACACACAGAGCAACCGGTGTGAGCTCTATGGAGGTATCTTGCTTTTCATGCTCCATTGGCTTCTTATGATCTTTTTATGGTCAATCATTTTCAAGTGAACCTTTCATACACTTTCATACTGTTTATAAATTCACTGGTGGGATCGGTTCCACATCATGACCGTAAAACTCGGATTGGTGCGTCTCTGAATCGTTCCCTCCTTGACAGTTATGTTGGTTGTATTGACATGTGTCCCCTTAAAGGTGCAGCGCGTGTAAGATTTGGTGACAACTGGTGGCGAGGTAGCGTGTTGTATCCTTCGCCTCACCCTCACCCTTCCGAGCATGCAGGAGAACCTATGGTAGCTCTCACCTGTTGTTAAAAGATGTTTAGTATGTCCACTCTGGGCTACCGTAGAAACATGGCGGCCCCCGTAGAGAGGACCCGCCCCCCCCTCCACTCCTGTAATTGTTTTGTAATTTTATTTACAAGTGACAAAAATGACCTAAATCTTTCACACTGCACCGTTAAGGGTAATAAAAAATTTTAAAAAAAAACATTGTCACTCTGAAATTGTTTTGTTGCATTATTTCTACCAATAGAAGTGACGTACATTTTACACCCTGCACCTTTAATGATCTCCCACTCAGAAAAGGTGCCTCCCCTCCGCTGTGTGACATTAAGTCCGGGTTTTGCTCGTTTCCCTCAGGGTCAGAGCAAAGCAAGGAGGTAATATTCCCAGAGCGCAGCTCGCCATCGTTCCTCACGGTCCCAGGAGAGGGCTTCGCCGAGCCCTTTGATTTGAGCCCTGGGAAATGGATCGTGCGCATAAAGGCCGAGGGGATCCTGCTGGTGAGGAAGTGCATCCGCGTCGAGTGGCATCCAACAATGAGCACACTTCATGTGTTCATAGAGACCGTCGCTCTGTCTCCGCAGGACTACTTAGTGCTGCTGCCCCGGGACTACTACCAGGCTCCGCTGCTGCAGGGCACGGT
Organism: Chascanopsetta lugubris; assembly: GCA_016785325.1. Classification (NCBI taxonomy): domain Eukaryota; kingdom Metazoa; phylum Chordata; class Actinopteri; order Pleuronectiformes; family Bothidae; genus Chascanopsetta; species Chascanopsetta lugubris. The sequence goes on from JAFBJT010108349.1 coordinate 75,003, forward strand.
GGGCGAGCCCTGCACTTACCTGCCCAGAGCCGAAAGGAACGCAAAGTAAGCCTTCGGAGATTTTCTCGTCTTGCGTGATATTGATGATGTCAGGTTTTCCTATTTAAATTTTATTTATTTATTTATTTTTTTTTACTGTTCGGT
>JAFBJT010108349.1:102394-123553 GCA_016785325.1 Chascanopsetta lugubris
CTCTCTCTCTCTCTCTCTCTCTCTCTCTCTCTCTCTCTCTCTCTCTCTCTCACCTCTTTGTGGTGTGGTGGTGGGTGTGTGTGTGGGAATCCGGAGGTAAGAGTGAGGAACATAAAGAGATGGAGCGAGGGCAAGGACGGTGATGGGAGATAATATAAAGCCGGAGGCGACAACTTGATGGATTGTCATGACAGACGTATGCAGAGAAGTTTGCAAACAAAGGGGGAACACGACACTAGGATCTGTTCGCTTCTATAGACGGACAAACCAAGACCTGTAAAGATGGACCACGTGACACATCCATAAGAATAATGTCCAACTGCCCTAAGGTTGTTAGATGTAATATGGGACATGACTCCGCCTCCTCCATGGTAGTAAATCAGACATGGACCAAACTAAAAGGCCAAATTATGTGACCAACTCAAGAGTATCCAGACTTTCATGTGTATCTGTAGCTTTCATCTTTTATTTTGAAAGAGCCCGAGTGGTATTGTCGTTTCCTGTGATATTTGACAATGAATCAATGCCATGATAAAAGGCAGACGATGGACACTTTTTTGAAAGTTAGATCATAATTTATATGCAAGGACATGATTTCATATTTCATTTTGGTCGAGCCCAAGTGGAACTGTTGTTTCCTGTCAGCCAATCAACGTGCTTGATACCAAAAAGAGAAATAAATACATTTTAGCTGTTTTTATATGATACAAAAACATGAAGGTGGAATTCAAGATATTTTCGGCTGAAGTTTTGTTCAACATGAGGAACCGGAGACACGTCGTCCATCTGAATACGCCGTCAATGGTGCAGACGGGTCAGAAGAACGACTACTTTGTTCACCACCTCCAACACACCATCACTCATGTCCTGTAAATGATTCTCGGTCACACATTCTTCATTCTCTACCCTGAAGTTACTCACATTTAAGAATTTACTTTACGCTCGCTCGTAAAACTTTTATTACGTGAACATAACTTATTTCGACTCCCCCACTTTGGGTACATATACCATAGGTACAGCAGAGCGACGATGTGGCACAACAACAGCACACAGCGACATTTGCTTTTTTACACCCCATTGCCCTCACACACACACACTTAAGCGCAATTTAGACACGGTGCCTGAGCATTTACACAACAAGCTAACAATTTACATTATTGATTAATCAGTTCATTATTGAGCCACGATTCATTTGGTCGCCGCCACGGGACAACGGGAACAAATGCTCATGACAAGATCCTAAAAGAGTGAATGATTGCAATGAAATGACTGTGTGCCCAAGTCAAACCGATTTTTTTTTTTTTTTTAAAGCAGCAATTCCTCTGCTATCAACACAAATCGGCTGCCCTCGTGTGGTATTGATGTAATCAACCAACCCTGAATTACAGCAAATACAACTCGTGCCATGAGGGGCTTTGTTCGAAGCAAACAGGAAGTGAACGGCGGCTGCTGGACCGAGAGCCAAGCGGGGACGCTGCGGCCAACACATGAAAAAGGAGTGTTATTAACTCTATCCAAACAAACAGCAACCCCCCCCCCCCCCCCCCCCCCCCCCCCCCCCCCCCCCCCCCCCTCCCCTGCAGAGTCCCAAGCCACTTTCTACACAGCAAGGCAACATGCAATATGCCCACCATTGATCCTCAATTACACACAGGATCAAACGCCGTCGCACAAAATCGCACATATGGTCACCGCCTCTGTTGTTGTTCGGTCCCGACGGGGCCGTCGATCTTGATGGAGCCATTTGCAAAATGAAATGTTGGTGGTGTTGGTGGAGAAAGTGGTTTGGAAACATAATTAGGTTATCATTCCATTCTTGTGCCAAAATAAATCACATTGCGTGTGCCTAGTGATGGGTTCCATCTTCTCTTTTTTGTTTTTCATTTATGTTTTTTTTTTCATTTTCCTTTCATATCAGTAACCTCTAATATCTTTTTTGTTCATGTGGTCGACCATACAGAATCTCTGTCCCCCGAGTCATGTCCATCTCCCCCCTCCCTCCCTCCCTCCCTCCCTCTCTCAATCTCCTGTGTCTCTGAGGTGTGAAGGTGATTAGTTGACACTTTGATCCAAAGAATATTGACCAAGGGCCAACATGGCTGATGGATGGCCAGTGCCCGGAGTCGATAATGCTTGCGTTAGTTGGGACTCATCACTTGGATTGTTGGAGCTCACGTTTGCTCCCGTGCGGTAGAAAAACACACTTCAGAGACAAAAGAAGAAGCTTGAACTGTGCAGATTAGTGTGTGGGAGTATTCCATGTTTTCTTTGCAAATGATCCATTGATCCATTCACACCTAATTTACACCCTGACGTCAGGAAATGACCTCCGCTCCCTCTTCTCTCCGCTGCCCAACCAGAATTGTACAGACCAGTGCACTTCCAATTACTGACAGAAGTCTGTTACCGTTCAATACCCACTGGTTGGGTTTAAGAATTCATCCTCAGTGACGGATGGAAACACTGTGAGCGTTATTGACGCATAGAGGGCTGTCTCTTGTCAAAGTGCAAGAGAAGGAGTCCAAGGTAAACACTATCAAACAAAAATGGTAAACGAAAAGTGCATTTAAACCCCATGGAGGCTGCAAGAAGGTTGATTCATAGAAATGTGTCCATCGCTCCAAAACAATCAAAGCCTCTAATGGATGTATCTTTCCAATGCCAGAATTCATTGCACATAAGTAATAAACAGCGGAAGGGAAACTAATGCTTCAGTGCCACACGTCAACAAACAAAATCATGGCATTTGAACTTTCTTGGTGTTGACTTTTGTTCCGTTGCTAGGTGACAAAAAAATCCTCAGGAGGAACTGGCAACGCTAATTGTGGGAAAGCCTCTGTTGACCACACTGTCTCATTGTGCCCTTCCCCTGAGCCGAGCTCAACAGCTCATATGTTCACCGGGAGGGAAAATTTGGGCCAAAAACCTCAAAGTCCTTTCGAGGACAAAGTGCCCACTGAGTTTGTGATTTGGTGCAACTGTTGCACTCAAACAAAAGGAGTGTTTTCCTCCCGACGGTGTGAAATTTCCATTCGGCGTTTGACTTTCCGCTCTCTCCCAAGGAGACAAAACTCCCTTCCCAGCGTGAAGGTGCCATTCCGAGCACATTAAACCAGGGCACTGTATCCTTCCTGAGACACACTTACGATTTGAGAGCAGCGTGAGGGCGACATTCTTTAACACACGTTATCGTGGCATTTGACCTTGGGCACCGCAGGCACCTCTCACTGGGACCGGCAAGGAGCCGCCATTTCAGAGCGGGGCTGAGCGTGGTGGCTGACCCTTGTCCCTTCTGTGGGATGCTTTTTTTTTTTCTGGTGTCATTTTCAGGGAGGGGAGGGGAGGGGGGGGGGGCGCGGTGGCACTTTTAACCCCTTATACTCAAAGCAAAACAATGGAGGTCAAGGAATTAAAGGGAGAAAATACGAGTCAATTCCAGGGAGACAACACACCACCAGCTTGCAGGGAGCGTTGAATGGATGACAACACAAACAGTGGGGGCAGAGGGATGAAGGGGAAAGGAGAGAATGTGACTGTATTTTGCCTCAATCCCATTATGGCCGCGCGTACGTTCAGCAGCGATGACAGCGATGACGCCTGATGACAGCATAATAGAGGATTTCAGCGAGGACATCCATCACCACGTTAAGATCACCACCCTGTCACGGCGATAGATCTGCGCTCCGACGTCACGACACACAAGTAAACACGTTTAAAAAATGATCCATGGAGTTTGTTTTTCCAATTTTTGTCGGCGAATTACCCGAGTGAAGGCCTATCGCCGGCGCCACGATGAAATGTGACGGCATGAAAATGAGTCATTATTGCAAAACGAATGAAATATCATCACTTCATTTCGGCGGCGAGCGGTCGGGGAGCCTCGGTGTGCGGTGGCAACGTTTCCTTACCCTGTCCTCCAGCCGAGCCAATTGATCTCTGTAGAAAGCGTCCTGCTTCTTTAGGTCGGCCTCTCTTGCGTCCAGCTGCTTTGCCTAAACACACACACACACACACACACACACACACACACACACACACAGAAGACAAGCAAAAACCATTATATATGAGCCCGCTGGAGCAGTAACAATGTTTACAAGACACTTCTAAAGTATGCGCAAACACACCAGGGACTCACAATAGCCCTGTGGAGACAGGTGAGGAAGACACATGTGAATGTGTGCATCATACACGTGCGCATTATGGAAAGTATTAACATGTTGGTTCATGCGTGGATAAATGATACACACATGGCCCGAGCGTCCATGTGTGTGCGAGTGATCGTGGCCTCAGCAGCTGCTGTGCGGGCGTCTTTGTCCTCTCGCGTTCAAATCTTCTCGCCAAAGCACTATCAAGCTGAAAGAGGATAACATCGGTCCTCCTTGAGAATGAGCACCGCGGTCTGGCGTATATATTTAGTGAGCCCTACCTATCTCCACTGTCCTCCACTCGACTATGACCTTCACTCGACGTACGCTTGACTCTCTGGGTGATATACAGGACAGATAAGGACTGGATGTATCTGTTCCCAGTGGGAACAACACACACACACACACACACACACACACACACACACACACACACACACACACAATTTACACTTGAGGATCACAAACACGACACATCCTCATTTTGACTTCAAATAAATTCAAATGATGTGTCATGTTATGAATAGTTCAATGCTAGAAATGATCAAACTAAGAGGTGTATCACGATCATGTATTCAAACTTAATGAAGATTGTAAACTGTATGAACGATGCTGAGGTTTTCAACTGGTCTGGGTTCGGGACCCACCATCACCCCTCGATGATGGGTCGCGACCCAAATCAAGGCAAACGTCTCAGATGTATCTGGTGATACAAATGGATGATGAATCCATATTTCCTGTAGCAAGTGTCGCACTTGCGTTTCGTGGTCAGTTATCGCACGAGAAGAAACTTTGCTGGTCTTCTTCTATCTGAGAAACAGGGGGCGTCTCTTAGCATTACAGGGCATCATCGCCACCTACTGTTAAGGAGTGTGAATAGCGCCCACTCCGGTGCGTTAAAAAAATCCCCATCAATATGAGAGCACAGTTGAGAATCAGTGGCACAGTTGGACCCTGATGACATGTCAAAGATGGTTATTCCTTCTGTATCAACTGCAATACTTTTGGAATTGCTTTTAGCCAGGCGTCTCATTTATGAGTACTATATGTGCTCATAATCCCCTGAAATGTACCATATGCCGTCCTCTATCCGTGTCATTCTAATAGGTGTGGGCTGCGTGTGCAAAATGTAATAATATCTTCCATTCACCCTGACTCTCCTAAATGTATTATACAGTCCTCACGGACTATTTTTAGTCGCAAATACAAGTCAAATGCGCCCGTTGTCGAGCCCCGTAAATCTTCAGAAACAAGCCCGAGTTGTCATCTCATCTATAATTCTACAAAGCATTGGGGAGCAAGAGGGCTGGAAGAAAAGGGAGGATCATCAAAATACAGGGGGGGGGGCAGCAGCAGAAATACCAGCTGGGGAGAGAAATGTAAGATGTCAAGGCAATTGAAAGGGAGGAGAAATCCCTGACTTCATCACGAAGAAACAGAGACAGAGAGAAACGCGGATTCCGAGTCAAAGGTAAGAGCCCCCACCCCCCACCCACCCTCCGAGACTTACCTTCAATTGAATCTCCTGAATGGGGGGGAGCGTTGATAGAAAACAAGAGAAAGAGAGAAAGTGTGAAGAGGCGCTGATTCATCCATGAACTTCTTCAAAGTGGCATTTGGAAAGGTTTAGTATTCAGGGGCTAAGGGTGACTGGCTGCCACAGTGTTCTGCTTGAATGCTCACACACACACTTCATCCCCTCAATCTTCTCACTCACTGGCTTACACGTACACACCTACACTGAAACACACACACACACACATAGGGAGAGAGGGAGCAGCCTTGGAGATAGAGCCTTTCTATAGGGCCCTATAGGATGTGGAGGATATGAAAAACCTGCACTGTAAAGAGGGAGGGGGCAAACACATTTGCATTACCCTACACCACCTCGACAACGCTGATAGCCATCTGTGTTCTCCTGCTCCACCCGCTCCACACGACAGCGCCGCTCAGTGCAGGCTGATGAGCGGCGAGGAGAGTCACCGAGGGGCCGTCCTCGCACCAGATGATTGGGGCAAGTTTCAAAGTCAAGGGCATGTTTAGAGTACTGACACACACGAACCTACCAGCAAAACACACACACACACACACACACACACACACCTGCACACTACTATGTCATTCACTAGAGCCAAATATGCAAAATATAAAAATCTCAGCACTCCATCACATTCGTAACAACACTCAGAGAATCGGAGAACGCCTTCGCCACAACCTGACATTAGCCAGGTTTGTTGACAGTGTGGCCCCCTACACTGTAAAAGGTGATGTTTTGCCCCAATGTCTTATCTTGGTATGTTTGCAACAAATGGTTTCTGGGGGTTTATTGTGACTAACGGAATATGAGACACACACACACACACACACACACACACACACACACACACACACACACACACACACACACACACACACACACACACACACACACACACACATATATATCAACTTGGCTCTCGAGGAAAGTAGGGCAGGAGCAGCTGTAGCTTAGAGGGTTGGAGCTGATGTCCCACACCAGGAGGTTGGTGGTCAAGTCCCTGCCTTTTTCATTCTATGTGTTGAAGTGTCCTTGAGCAAGATACAGAATCACAAATTGAAAGATTGAGTCATTGTAAAGAGTACAGTTAGTGCTTTAAGGGGTCATCATTCTTGGAAAAAACAACAACTGTCATTTTAAGCTTTATGGGTAATTGTGGGTCAGTCTATATCAATTTAAACTGATATATATTCAAAATGAAAGTTGTTATAACTCCCAAAATTGAAAGTATATAGGGCAGAGGTTTAGACTGAGGGATATTTACTCAACATGCACCATTGTCAAATACCACTGTTTGATTAACCTCAAACTTTAAGGCAGCCCTTTAACTCATATGTGTAGGTTGAAACAACGTGACACATTTTACAGTGTGCAGGTCTCGAGTGCAGATATGAGACCGAAAAAAATAAAAATAAAAAAAAGCGAACCCTGCGCGCACTTCATGACGGAATCAAGTATGACTCCAGCCTTTAAATGATTGCGCCGGGTCACGGTGCGCTGAAGCACGCACTTTGGAGTCCGCCGCATGTAGAGGAGAAGTAGCACTATTATGACCTTTAAATGTGTTATCGATTCCAAGAGTGCAATCAGGTCTGCGAGGATGGAGTGGCAAAGTTTTTGACAGGCAAGATTACATTGGCCGAGGTGCCAAAAAGCTGTCTGCCACCGACGGCTCAATTTAGAGTGTGGGGATGATGGGATGGGAGGAGGAGGAGGAGGAGGAGGAGGAGGAGGAGGAGGAGGAGGAGGTGGGGGGGGGGGGTCGGAGGAGAGGCGGCAGGCAGGGGGTCGTGTCCCGTCGCCAGAGTGTCCGAATGTCATGTTACGCTGATGGCTGGCGACCTGCAGGATCTGCAGGGCCGAGACATGAGATGCAAACAGACGTGGGGGACACAAACAACGGCTCAGACGGTTGTTGGGGAAAGGGACACGTCATCACGAACACACACACACACACACACACACACACATACATGCACACACATTCACACATTAGCTGGAGCAGCTGTACCCACAGAGAGATAAATGTGTGCTGAAGGCGAGACTAAAGGGGTCATTAAAAGAAGAGAGGTTGTGACAGAAATGTGTACCCGGGGATTTTCTCCCCGTTTCTGCTGACTTTTGGTGCACCAGTGTGTGTGTGTGTGTGTGTGTGTGTGTGTGTGTGTGTGAGTTCAATTTCCATGCGAGCAGGTTGGCCCACCTCCCCGTCAGCTCACACAGGCCCAGACACACTCTGCGTCAGGATTACTTCCGACTGATTAACCCCATTCAGCCGACCTCAGAGATAATCTAATCATACCAAAGGCCAAACAATGGGACAGACCTCACCACTGGCCGCGCACCTTTTGTTCCCCTAATGAAGAGGCGGTCGCGGCTGGAGGAGGAGGAGAGGGAGGAGAGGGAGGAGAGGGAGGAGAGGGAGGAGAAGAAGCTCAGGGATAAGAGTTGGGCGGGGGCGGGGGGGTGGGTGCGGAGGGAAAATGAAAGTGAACTTGAGGGTAGAGGGAGATAAGGGAGCAAGAGGAGTGGACAATGAAAGGTGATTTATCATTAAAGGGTGTCAAAAATGGAGAGCGGGTCGGGTTGGATGGGACACGGAGCCTTGGCCGCGGAGTTTATATAGGAAAAGGAAAATGATCCAAAAGTTCAGGGGAGGAGGAGGAGGAGGAGGAGGAGGAGGAGGAGCCCGATCCTCTTAGTTTGCAGCTTTGAAATCTTTGCAAAAACTTTGCCAGTCCAGAGGATGATGTCATTCATTCAGGGCTGATGCACTTATTCTAATTCAGCCGTCTAATTTCCCTGTGCAGCCGCCCCTGACAAAGCGGGGAAGTAAAAAAAATACAAACACTCGCAACAATACCTTCCCACACGCTGCTATTAGTATCCCCGGAAACCACTGACGAAAAACTTTTACTTATCCCCCCGTCCCCATCCCCGTCCCCCCCTCCCCTTCCCTTCTCTGTATCCAGAGCCCCCCCACCACCACCACCACCACCACCACCTCCCCAGGTCTGTTGGTATAAGTACAGTAGCACAATAGCCGGGGGGTGACAGCCGGCTCGGAGTGAGACCGCGGTGGTCAGATTAAACGGATCGTTTAGGCGAGGTGAACGCCTCTGTGAATATCAATTAGCCAGCCGCTGAATAATTAAGGACAGCCATGTTTTTTAATTAGCCGACTGCCGCAGTTTGAGCTGGGAGCAAGGGCGGAGGAGAAGAGGAGGGGAGGAGGGGAGGGATGGGGATGGAGGAAAACAGGTGGATTTTTGCTGCGTCAGACCCCTCCCCTCGCACGCACACACACACACACACACACACACACAGTCCTCTCACTAATTCGCACTGTTTCATGCATTATTATTTAAAAGTGACACAGGGGTTTGTCTTTTAAAGCGTTCAAGGTGATTAGAATAAAAATGAGTCCAGCCTGCAGATGAGATGGCTCAGGGCCACTGCGTGTGTGAGTGCACTGTTAAACTGTCATTTATACAGTGACTGCACATTGCTGGAAAGACACTGTGTGCGTGACCAAAACAACACACGCTTGAACCGAGCAATGTGGTGCACTACATCTATGAATTGTGATTCATTTAGTCTTATTCTTAAAGGTGCAGTGTGTACATTTTGGTGACCGAGAGAGAGAGAGAGAGAGAGAGAGAGAGAGAGAGAGAGAGACACCCTCACCCTTCTGAGCGTGCAGGAGAACCTATGGTCGACTTCACTCGTCATTAAAACTGCAAAAACATGGCGGTCTCCATAGAGAGGCCCCGCTCCTCATGTGAAGATACATTCATGGGCTCACTTAATGGTAATGTGAAAAAAAAAAACCAAAAAACATTTACCTGATTATAAACCTATGAATATGTCGGTACGTCATCGCTTTGTAATATTCAAAGAGGTGACAAAAATGACCCAAAAAACTCACACACTGCACCTTTAAATCGTTTCATTTGAATCTACAGAGGTAAACGTGAATTCATAGACTGGAGACACGTCTGAAAACTGCGTGAGAGAATAATGAGCCTCCATCCATCATCGTGTTACAAGCCACATATGCGTCGCAACCACCTTGACCCCTGGGTTGAGAACCATCGACTTAATCAACTGGCGCTTCTCAATGTATAATTTAGTGTACGACAGGTCGACAGGTTCTACGCGTAGCAAACATTTAGACCGGGCGCAACCTGGAGTTCCTGCTGCTTAAGGAAAGCTCATCAGATTACGCCTATTACTGCAGCACCTCTGTGCATTTTACATTTTTCATTTCACGCCTCGGGTGACGGACACCTCCGCATCGCGATATAATGAGGTGATTCACTGTTGCACCGCATGATCGCTACATGCTTTTAAATCACGCTAGATGAAAACAATCTCGCGTGCGGCTCGCCGTGATCGATAGGGCGCGAATCAGATCTCATCACATTAACTAACAGCACCTCATCCATAACCTTGGTGTCTTTTGTCTTGGGCTCTGCCGCCGTCAGCCCGGCCCTGATTCACCCCTGTCACATGTAGCATCATAATCAATGCTCTCACACACACACACACACATCACTTTCCTTTCGAGTGCCGCAGCACGGCGGGTCAGAGCCGCCCATCTATCACAGACCCCACGCGACACTGTCCAGTGACAAACTAATGCTGAGGCCGCGGGTCCAGCGTGCTCCAATGGCCAGGGAGGGAGGGAGGGAGGGAGGGAGGGAGAGAGGGAGGAGGGGGGCGGGGTCAAAGGGCAGCACAATGTGACTGTGCTCCGGTGTTAATTGGCACAGCAGAGGTAAAGGTGGCTTGTGGGAGGTGAGGGATGGATGGAGGGAAGGGAAGGGAAGGGAAGGGAAGGGAAGGGAAGGGAAGGGAAGGGAAGGGAAGGGAAGGGAAGGGCGGCGGGGGGAAGGGAAGGGAAGGGAAGGGAAGGGAAGGGAAGGGGGGGGTGTTGGTGGGGTAGGGGAAGATAAAAGCGATGGAGAGAGCTGGGTCAACGTGTGGATGGAATATGGATGCCGAGGTAGTTGGGAGGCGGAGTTTGTCAGCTCCTGGGTGAACGGACACATCCAGCTTGGAGGGAGGGGAACGTTCTGAAAGCGAGGGATGTCTCGTCCGATGCCAAACGTCAAAACTCAGACACTGGTTGGAGACATGCTTTAACTGTGCTGTGCCACGTATCAGCCTCAGAGTCGCAAATGAAAAACTAAGAAAAACGCACGTCCTGGTAGCAGTGGCTGTGAAAAAAAACAGTTCACTTTGGCTGGTTAATGAGCATCATGGGGTTTCACTGAGTGGCAATAACACTTAGCTACTAGGTATTAGATGAGGGCGATGTCATCATGTCAGATACAGTGCGGTCAGTTGACGGACTTAACCTTGACTGGTGATCACAGTGAGGGACGAACACAGCGTGAAGCACTTATTCACATACCGAGCGGGTTGGCCGCTGAAATGCGCTCCCTCGGCCGAAGCATTCGGGCCGAGTTGAGATTATGTGCTGAAAGTATGAGGTTGGACGCAATTCAAAACACAAAAAATTGAAGTTGGGCTGACACCACCGGTACAATCCAGCGTCCTTGTTTTCTCCTTCAGCTCGAGTCGTTTGAACAGGTTGTCACATAAAAAGTTCTTGGCTAAATAAGCCCACACACACAAAATAAGCAGGGAGACATTTCCATTTTGTAAAGGCCGGGAGTGCTTTGAGTAAACTTGTTTCTATTGCCCGGCTGCCTTCTGTTTACGGTTAAAGGCAAATGTATTTTGATAGTTGTGGAGAACAGCCTGAAAGGCCCCTGCCATCACGGGGAAGAGTAGCAATCACACAGAGGAGGATACATGTGTGTGTATACTTTTGGACGCTCTCTCCCTGAAGGCATTCAACGGCGCTGGCGCAAAAACGGTATTTACAAAACTATCAGAGGCGGCTGAATAGAAGGAATGAAAGGCAGTGGCTTAGCAGACATTCAAATCCAGCCTTTTGAATCTTGCACAACAGGCTGATCATGACATTAATGTGGGATCTTTGTCAGCCTCTTGCAGAATTCTAGTCCACTTAATTCCCACCTCAGAAAGGTGAAGGATGAGAGCGAGAAAAGCAATTTAGTTTTACTTTTATTTAAGTATTGTGATAATGTGAGAAAGACTTGGCTGCCTGTGCTAAAGAAGAGATCATCAGTTTGGACCAAAGTTGTTTACGAAAGGTTAAATGCTCCTGGCAAATCTGACATGGATGAAGTCAATGTCATTATCATTTCAATTCACTGGTGAGAAGAAACTTGAAAACGCAAGTTAAAGGTGCAGTGTGCAGGATGTCGTCCATTTTGTCCATTGTTCTATCGGTAGAAAAAAGCATTACAAAACGATTACGTACCGACATTTTCACGATTTCTTAAATGTCTTTTGCTGACCTCAAATGAACCCATACATTTACGTGAGGAGCGAGGCTCCTATCTACGGGGGCCGCCATGTTTTGGATTTCAATGGCAACTGAGGGCCGGCATAGACCTCACCAAATCCTACACACTGCACCTTTAATGGAAACAAATCAGAAACAGCTTGATCATGAATCAACCAAAACAAGCCCTGACTGAGGTGTTTACCTCCAGTGCACATCTCTTCATTCGCTTATCCTCTATCGAGTAAATGGCGACGGCAGTGACACTTGCTGTGCTGAGTGCGGCCCATCCTGGTAGAGAGAGACAGCAGTGCCACAGGCTGCAGACAGCGTGACCCCCCCCCCCCCCCCGGGCCCCCCCCCCCCCCCCCCCCTGGGGATCTGTTAGCACAGTGAGTAATGACCAGTGACCCGAGGGGGTCAAGGGGCTGACCTGCCCAGGACAGGGGGCCCGGGAGAGGGACCAAAGGCCAAGAGGTGTAGGTAGTGGACGTGGGCGTCTTGGGTATGGATCTTAACTGCTGGCTAGTTAAGGGCGCACTGAGTGGACGTCGTCAGTTCATGGACGCTGAGGAGAGGTCAAGAGAGGTCGTGATCTCCACCGGCTGGCCTCGACCATGCTGAGTCAACCATCTCATATGCGGAGATGTTTCAAGTCAGTCGACCCCCCCCCCCCCAAAAAAAAGACCTTGAAAAACAGCTCAGAAGTTGCCTCCTGTAGGATGCAGTCAGGGTTGAGGGGGCGGAGAGTAACAGGGAACGAGGTGGAGAGAGAAACGATCCTCCAGCAAGAAAAAAAAAAAAAAAAAAAATGGGCCATGCGAGCCCACAAAGGTTGAAATCCTGGTATGAACATGAAAAATCACTTTCCTTTGCACTCGCAGACACTTGCAGGCCCCTCAGCCTTTGTTGGAGACACCACCTCCACTCCACCACTCCACTGCCAGCGCCTCCACTGAGGGACAGCAACAACATCTGCTGGCTCAGGGATTGATTAATTGGCTGATCAGGCGCCCGCGGTGTAAACTGATTGATTGATCATCTTGCGGTGGGAGCCGCCTTTATCTAGAGCCCTGGGGAGCGAACCTCTGGAGGTCCCCAGTCATCTGTCATGTCCTACACACGGGGAGAAGACGGAGAGGGAGAGGAAGAGCTGCGGGTTCATTACCGAGACACGGGGGGGGGCCATGTACGTAGGAAGTCCCGGGCCAAGACGGAAACGCGGGGGGGGGGGGGGGAATTCCAAAAAAAAAAGGGGAACAAAAGAAAAATATCATCAGTTTGGACCAAAGTTGTTTACGAAAGGTTAAATGCTCCTGGCAAATCTGACATGGATGAAGTCAATGTCATTATCATTTCAATTCACTGGTGAGAAGAAACTTGAAAACGCAAGTTAAAGGTGCAGTGTGCAGGATGTCGTCCATTTTGTCCATTGTTCTATCGGTAGAAAAAAGCATTACAAAACGATTACGTACCGACATTTTCACGATTTCTTAAATGTCTTTTGCTGACCTCAAATGAACCCATACATTTACGTGAGGAGCGAGGCTCCTATGTACGGGGGCCGCCATGTTTTGGATTTCAATGACAACTGAGGGCCGGCATAGACCTCACCAAATCCTACACACTGCACCTTTAATGGAAACAAATCAGAAACAGCTTGATCATGAATCAACCAAACAAGCCCTGACTGAGGTGTCTACCTCCAGTGCACATTTCTTCATTCGCTTATCCTCTATCGAGTAAATGGCGACGCCAGTGACACTTGCTGTGCTGAGTGCGGCCCATCCTGGTAGAGAGAGACAGCAGTGCCACAGGCTGCAGACAGCGTGACCCCCCCCCCCCCCCCGGGGATCTGTTAGCACAGTGAGTAATGACCAGTGACCCGAGGGGGTCAAAGGGCTGACCTGCCCAGGACAGGGGGCCCGGGAGAGGGACCAAAGGCCAAGAGGTGTAGGTAGTGGACGTGGGCGTCTTGGGTATGGATCTTAACTGCTGGCTAGTTAAGGGCGCACTGAGTGGACGTCGTCAGTTCATGGACGCTGAGGAGAGGTCAAGAGAGGTCGTGATCTCAACCGGCTGGCCTCGACCATGCTGAGTCAACCATCTCATATGCGGAGATGTTTCAAGTCAGTCGACCCCCCCCCCCCCCCCCCCCACAACTTGAAAAACAGCTCAGAAGTTGCCTCCTGTAGGATGCAGTCAGGGTTGAGGGGGCGGAGAGTAACAGGGAACGAGGTGGAGAGAGAAACGATCCTCCAGCAAGAGGAAAAAAAAAAAAATTGGGCCATGCGAGCCCACAAAGGTTGAAATCCTGGTATGAACATGAAAAATCACTTTCCTTTGCACTCGCAGACACTCGCAGGCCCCTCAGCCTTTGTTGGAGACACCACCTCCACTCCACCACTCCACTGCCAGCGCCTCCACTGAGGGACAGCAACAACATCTGCTGGCTCAGGGATTGATTAATTGGCTGATCAGGCGCCCGCGGTGTAAACTGATTGATTGATCATCTTGCGGTGGGAGCCGCCTTTATCTAGAGCCCTGGGGAGCGAACCTCTGGAGGTCCCCAGTCATCTGTCATGTCCTACACACGGGGAGAAGACGGAGAGGGAGATGAAGAGCTGCGGGTTCATTACCGAGACACGGGGGGGGGCATGTACGTAGGAAGTCCCGGGCCAAGACGGGAACGTGCGGGGGGGGGGGGGGGGGCATGCCAAGAGAACAATGGGAACATAAGGACAAAGAGGATGAGGGTGAGAAGAAGGGAGAAGATGCTGATGCATGGAGAGAGAAGGGGAGAGTGTGAGCAAGAAAACAGCAACGGCAAAACATCTCCAGGATATTTCTGTGCGCAAATAACCTTCGCTCCGTTCAGAATTCCAGCCACATCCAGGTTTAAAAAGCGAGCAGCAAGCTACAAGGTACAAAGGGGGAAAACGAGTGTGGAGAATGCGAGCATGCGTTCAGCCAGGGCACGTGAAACCTGGGCGGAACATTTCTATGGCTTGACGGCAGAGGACACGGCGAGCAAGCTCAGAGTGGAGAGTGGCATATTGCCTTTGGACAAGAGACGTCCCTGAGGGGGGAGAGTGCATCAGAGGGAGAGGGAGAGAGAGAGAGAGAGAGAGAGAGAGAGAGAGAGAGAGAGAGAGAGAGAGAGAGAGAGAGAGAGAGAGAGAGAAGGTGAGAGGAATGTAAAGGGGAGGGCGATGGGAGAAGACATACAGGGGGGCAATTCATTCTGCATGTGCCCGACCTGTCTGCATGCATGAGTCTGCAGCATCTCCACCTGCACAGGAGCTCAGGGTTTAAGAGCAGCCTGCTTTATGGCCTGTTCAAATGACCGTGGTGGTAATATGGCTGTGTGTGTGTGTGTGTGTGTGTGTGTGTGTGTGTGCGCGCACGCGTGCTCATGCTGTGCATTAATACATATTCATCCCGCCCACCAGCAGGTGGTCCTCCCGAGCCTGATGAAGCAGTGGGAGGGGGGGAGGAAGGGGGGCGGGGGGGGGGGGGGGGGGGGGGGGGGGGGGGGGGGGGGGGGGGGGTCCGGAGTTCGACGTCAGTGTCCGTCTATCAAGCCCACGTCAGCAGAGTCAGGGTCACCTCTGAGGCCCTGCTATTAACATGCAGCTAGTGTGAGCCAATCAGGAGCGAGCAGCTCTGCTCACACCTGGCATGAGACTGCAGCTCCGCAACGATCAGATGTCATTCGCTGGCTTCGTATGCAAATGAACACATTCATCATTTGCACAAACACGTCGGACGACGGCAGAGAGGTGCATTGTCAAAATGCGCGTTTCTGTCAGAAAACACAAAATGTCAAACGCGTCCGAGTGCATCTCGAGTGAATTCAAATACGTTATTAACATGTGATGGTTTTACGATGGAATATTACTACAAGCCTCATTGGCTGCATTAATGCCACTTCCATGCTGGTGCCATGTAGACTCACAATAAGTATTGTGGCTATAACCTTTTAAGAATGTAAGATAGAGCCTCAGTTGCTGCCAAAAAAACACCAGAATCAGAGTACTCTTTAACTGGCTATATGCGTTGTTGTTGTTGTTGTTTTTTTTAATTGAACGTGTTTGTACTTTTCTTTTTAAACCTATTTTCCAACATGTGTACCACCGGTGAATTTTGCCACATTGCATTTAACAGCAATACATTTCCACATAGTTGTCTAGAAAAAGGACGATTTAGTATCAGAGCAGGACCACGGATGTAAGACATAGGAAAATAATGATTCAGTGATCACTCTATTCAACTCCAGCGACGAAATACAATACTATTTAATTACAATTGCCCTCATCATTTGACTTTTGATTAAAGTTTCAACTGTGAATGTTTTCAAATGTTTTGTTCCAAATGGGTTTCAATAGTTCGGATTTCTCCAGTTCCCATGCACCTGTGTATCCACCGCCCCCCCCCCCACCGCCCCATCCTTCATTCTCTCGGTTTCTCTGTCTCATCCACATTTTCTGCTGCTCACAGCCCCCCTGACTCCCCGCCCCTCCCTCTTTGTTCCCTCTATATGTTTAAGTTGGTTCCATCGTTCAATCAAAACCTCTCCCTCCAGCACCATTAGCCGAGCTGACTGTTCACTTCCACAGAACCTCATTAATACCACTCTCCTGTCAGAGCCGAGAGGGAAAACACGCAAAGACCGAGAGGAGGGAAAAGGGGACGGGACTGTAAGAGGAATATACCTGTCATAATTCAGATCCAACATATTTAATGTGCTCAACCACACACACACACACACACACACACACACACACACACATAAAATACAACCCTGCAGCAAAGTTAACTCCTGACACTTTGCTTTTCTAACCCTTGGACGTTGCTCACCGGAGAATGTTTAGGCTGTTTAAGAAAAGGGGAAAAGAGGATAGATGGAAAATATTGCAACATCTCAGGCTACAAACACAATTAAAGTATCAGCTACAAGCTTAACTTTATCAGTGAAACGGCAGGAGGAGTCTGGGCTGTTACAAATGCACTGAGGTTGTAATTTAATATCGTTTTTTTTTACAGTATACACCTTGAAATTGGTGATAGTTGAGGTCAACTATAACACAACGGCAAATAATGAGCCACCTCTTCATAGATGAACAGAATGAACAAAAAGGCAATCTACCTCTGCATATCTATTACGAAATTCTGGAAATGCAAATACAATAATTATACCGCTGCTTATCTGAGTGTGTATTCATCCGAATGTATGATTTGTTGTTTTCATTCAACTAGAATGAACCCTTATTGTTTACAGATCAGAGGCGGGTCTTCTCTATGGGGGCTGCCATCTTGTGACAACTGCATTAAATGGATAAAGTCACTTTTCTAAAGTAACTAGTACATCTAGTTTACATTTGCTGTTTATGTATTTACGATTTAAATAACAATTCTTGTTGGAACGTGTAACATTTTAAAAAATCTTTTTTTTTTGCGTGGGAAAAGCAAGAATCTCAATCTTCAGTGCAAATCCAAATTGGTTGTTACTTCTAAAAGTCAAATCAATCCCTCTGTGAGACATAGTGTGTGAAAATAGGCCACACGGCCCAATGACAGCGTTCTGCTCAGCGTTCCCACATGTTTCAAACAAATGAGGATGAACACAAACATAAACACAGTCCAGCGAGGCGGCGGCAGTAAATCGAGTGAATGCGCTCCTCTTGTCAGAAAGAAGCTTCCGTGACACCACTATCCATCCATCAATCGAAGTGTTGCCATATTCCCGGCCCCACCGCTGGCAGCTCGCGGTGCCAATTAGCTGACAGGGTGAGGGAGGTGGAGGGGGAGGGGGGGTGGGGTGGGGGGGGGGGGGGTGTGCCAGCCACGGGGCCCTGCCAATTACAGCCTGCCCTTCCGTCTTAACTCTTACACTGGCACAGTGTGTGGGCACCGTGGTTGGAAGGGGGGGTGGGGGGGGGGGTGTTGGAGGTTAACGGCCACTGGTATGTAAAGGATGGTTGAATAGGCGCCCTCCAGCACAAGAGGCGGAAAAAGTAAAGAGAGAGAGAGAAAGAGAAAGAGAGAGAGAGAGAGAGAGAGACATACGTACTGTGAATTGTCAGTGAGGGCAGGGGGGAATCGAAAAGGCAACGGTGCAGTCAGGGTATCTGCTCGTTTGAGCCGACCTCCGCGAGTACACGAAGCTTTAATTATGCTGTATCCACCGAGCGGACTGACATTCGCAGAAAACACCACCGCAACTCGTGCATTTGCAAAAAGCGGCCCGTGAAAATTGCCGAGGGTATTTTGTTCCATTGCATTGCCATTGATATCCACTGTGAGTGATCTGAAGGCAATTACTTCCTTTGTTAACAGCCAAATACTCCAGTAATGACTTTCTCAAGTGCTGTAAACAATTACGCATCAGACAGGAAACAGGTAGAGAGGCTGTCGACGGCCCAAAAACTCTCTCGTGCAACTTTCCCTCTGCTTCGGGTCTAAACCCATCCCGTAATCTCCGCCACATCATCCTAACCCCCCCCACACCGCCCCCCCCCCCCATTAATCCGTCGCCACAGCAACTGAAAAATCATTTCTAAATTCACATTAATCAAACGGACACAGGCGGCTCAGGCAAATCCAGTTACACCGAGCCTGGCAGGGGTTACTCTCACAACAGCTCGGAGAAGTGTAGCCAGAGATAGGATGCAATTTGTCCTTGGCGAACCGAGCAAATCCAAAATATATGTAAATCACAGTGTACCACTACTTCTCTTTATCTCATTCAGAAGTAAAAAAGCAATGAGGACCTTCTCTTCCCCCAATCTCCCTTATACTCTGTGATGTGGAGAAAAAAGTAATAACTTTAGAGAGGAGAAAAAAAACAAACATATTTTTCTTTCTTTCTTTTTTTTTTTTTTTTAAATACCACCCACGGGCACCAATTCAAAACCCAGCAAGTCTCCTTTAATACCTGGGAAATTAAATTGTCGGCCGATTATCAGCCAGGTCCAGTCATCTGTATCTAAAATGCACCCGGCCGCAACTCAAGTACACAAGATTCACCATAAAGGTGGGAAGAAAAAAAAAGAAGGACATATGCTGGAGGCTGCGGTTTTCGGGGGGGGGGGGGGGGGGGGGGGGGCCGGGGGCGCTTGTTGCATTTATAATGTTAAGCTTCACCCAAAGTCATTTTCAAGGCAGCCAAGCATCAAATGGAAAGGACGTTTCTACAGAAGGGGGGTGGGGGGGGGGGGGGGGCGGGTTTGGGGGGGGGGGGGTGCTGGTTTTCTCCAGGAGTTTTGACAGGACGGACACGGTGTTTGTGTCTGAGGGGAAACAAACAAACGCTCTCAGTGTGCTGCTTTATGCCTCGCTGTGAACAGAGGGTGAATAAAAAGAATTACAGAACATCAACAAAGATGTACTGCAGACAGAGCAGGCACAGATTGCAGATAATCATTACACCACTTGAACGTTTCAGTGCATGTAACTTGAGAGTGGAAATTTCCAAAGGTTTATATTCGACCGACAGGAAGACGCCTTGACTTACAGTATTTACAATGGTGATTCAATTGTGTGATCATCCCATAGGCTGCTGATACACTCCAAGGCTATAGATGTACTGAATCAGGTATTGTATGTATTTCAGTAACTTTTTTCTACTCCATTTATGTCAATGACGGTAGATCAAATATCTATTCTGCATCATTGTATAGAATGCTGTTGATTCCTGTCCATCCATCCATCCATCCATCCTCCATCCATCCATCCATCCATCCATCCAGTATAAATTGGTCCAAGCATACCCACGAATCTGTAACAGGTGCAGTATCTCCATGTTGGGTGCGTCAATACAACATTGGGTTCACAAGCGGAAAAGAAATGTCTAATATCTAAACTCTAATATCCCCGAGTGCCTGGAGGGAACTCTTGCAGACAAGGGAAGGACCTGCCAAACTCCTCACAGGAACCCCATCGATGCTGCGAGGGGACAACACCTGCCGATCTACAGAGTCAGGACCTCCACTACTACGAGCCACAAGTTGGGATCATGGAGACGTTCAGCGAATGATTTGAAAAATGAGATTCCGGACTGAAACGCCCGTCCAAGAATCGTTGGACTAATAGCGACTCGGTGAGTTGTTAGGATCTGCGGAAGAAGATTGATGGTTGCACATTTCTCTTTTGTATAATAAAGCGCACCTTCCCTTATTCACAGTGTCAGCTTATGGTCCCAAATTAGAAAAAAAAAGGACCAAAGTAAATGTAAGAGCTGAGTGTTTCTGACCAGTTGACAACAGTAGACAAAATCACCGCCGCCAGGTATAGACCCCAACCCAGGCCACTGTTTGGAGCCGGGGAAAAAGATTGATGACTCCGGGTTTGATTGAAAAGTCCGCCTCGGGGGTTCGAGCCCCGGTGTCTAGGTGAGACGCTGTGGCCGGTGATTGATTGGCCAACTGGGCCAGTTTGCCTCCGCGGGGAGCAGTGTTGCTGAAAATCAAAAGAGGGGACGGCCAAAGTCTATGATTTCATTAAAACACAGATGTGGGGAGTGACGGATGGGGGTGGACTGTGAATAAGGGACTTATGTGACTTTGTTTGTGCCTGGAGCTCGTACGTCTCCGTCGTTGTTCCGAAGTTGCTTGCAAAGAAAGACAAGATTATGTTGGTGGAGCGTGTTTACGCACCGTTCACACTGGTACCAACTGCAGAATACGTCTAATTGATACTTGTTTCTCAATTATTAATGTAATCGTTTTTGTTTGAAAACATGCTGGTGACTCATCAGAGAACGGCCGCCGCATGATGAGAAGAAAAGTCTTTAACTGGTTGCCCTGCGCGTTGACAGTAAATAACACTGTGACGACTGTTGCGATTCATTTGCTGAGCTTGACCCTTTATTAATTAAAGCCATTTTTCCTGGGTCTGAACAAATTGGCACAAAGAGAAATGAAAAATAGTACTTTCAAAACTCCATTAGAATAAAACCATTAATAACACTTGACTTGCCGAGTCGCGCTCCCGAATGAAATAAACCCCAGTCGTGTGTGTGTGTGTGTGTGTGTGTGTGTGTGTGTGTGTGTGTGTGTGTGTGTGTGTGTGTGTGTGTGTGTTGCGCGCGCTCT
>JAFBJT010108349.1:124735-154739 GCA_016785325.1 Chascanopsetta lugubris
GCCAGTTTTAATGAGAATGAAATGAATGAATCAATTCTTTTCACATCTGCCATCTCTCTGATTCAAATCACCCACTTGTCCCATACCACATCCTTTTTCCAAGTTTGGCGTTAATCCATCCTGTAGTTCGGTTCGTTAGGAATATAGTTTAGTTTGGATTCAATTTGAGTGTCGTCCAAAAAAATACACATCGATGAAATAAAGATTGAGTCTAAAAATCTAAATGTATTTGAAACGATGGAACAGAGGTGAGTGTGAGCTCGTGGGGTGGAGGCAGCCTCCCACATTCACATCCATCATCCATCGCTTCACCCGACACGTCGGCGACCAATGAGACTGCAGCTCTCAAACCAAGCTGAGTGACTTCATTCAGAGTTAGGATGCGGCTCAGTAGCACGAGTCATGATACAATGTCCTTAGTTTAGTCCCAGGAAGTGGAATGTCCTCGCAGGTACAGCTTTTTTTTTTGTTTTTTTTTTCCCCTAATTCGCGTGTGTGTGTGTGTCAGCAGGAGCACTATGATGTGTGAACAGAGCTCAGCCCCACCCCCCCCCTCCCCCCATGACCCCCCCACCCCCGCTGTGCATTAGCCCTGCCTGCCCCTGCCCCTGCCCCTGCGCCGCGCAGACCTGCGAGGTGTCAATGAAAGAACACTGTCGCTTCTCTGAGCCGGGCCGAGGGAACCTGGTGCACGTGTTGCCGAGACATTCCTGTGGTCGGCTTGGATTTTTCCGTCGGGTCCCCACACCCCTCTTTACACACACACACACACACACACACACACACTATGCTAACAGAGGCATGCACTGGACATTAGAACGCAGAGTGCACAAAGTATACACTCATATGCCACCGAGCGAATGTATGGACTGTCGCTTTAAGGCCCGGAATTATTTTTATTCCGGGAATGCAGTGGGTTTTTAAAAAGGCCTTTGCACACTGATCCTTATTTTAAGGAGTGTGTGTGTGTGTGTGTGAGTGTGTGTGTGTGTTCACCTCTAATGATGAATGATCATCGTGAATGTTCTAGTACAAATGAATGCGTTCAATCAGTTGTCAGGGTTTTGCAAACAAAGGTGCAATCAGGTGAAAATCACCTCCTCCCTGATTAATCTGACCTTTACAATGACTCAGGCGTTCACCAACCTCAGCCGTGTCCCAGCACGTCGCCACATTTTAAACAACAAGGAAGGGAATCAGTCGCCGAGCCCCTGAGGTGCAATCGACACGAGGGCGCTCGCATCCAATCAGGTGCTGGCGATGCGGCGCAAAGGTCCCTGCAGCGCTGCCGAGCTTCTCCTCTCTCAAGTCGTGTTTGACTTAAATGTGTCGACATTGACCCACATCAACGTAACCAAAAGCGTAACAACACACGGAGGGGACGAGTGGTAAAATAGCGACAAGCTTAACCGCAGTCTCCGTCCGTCCGTCTAATCCTATTAGTTCCCAGGTTCATAGAGGGACCTGAAGGCCACTCTCTCTGACCTGGAAGTTGATTAGCAATAAATGCTCGCATGCAAGGCACGTGCCCCTATCAGATAACTCTGTATCCACAAGGGCGAGCGTGGATCTCGTCTTTACCAAAAGTCAAGTTGGCAAAGCGTTTTCAAACTCAAGAGTTTGACTGTCGCCCAATTTTGCCACAAGCACCCCAACGTGAAGACTCTGAGGGGTTCATTTGCCTGCGGAGGCAAACAGACATTGAATTGATGAAGCTTTTCACTCCTGTTCCAGGTGCGTGGTTCTGATGGTGTTGTTTACGAATGTGTGTGAATGGAAGAATGCAAAACTGTGGTGAGGCACCTTATGGCACCTCACTTCTGGGATGTCAGACGTACAGCCCGTGGGCCAAATACCGGCCCGCTAAGATGACTCTGCGAATATATAATAATATAACATATACAGTATAATAGCAATATAATACAATCCTTATGGAAAAACATTACAAGTTTGAAACTTTTAAGGAGCCTGTTTCGAGCGTCTCTTCTCATTAGGTTCCTATACCTTTGTGATAAGTCTCGAATTTAAAATACAGCCAGCAGCTGTTTTGTTTTTTTTAATTATTATTTAAATGCAAAACAAGAGGGGGAAAAAATCCTCTGTTTACGTACTACTTACGTAGTACTTATGTACTACTGACGCCAAATTGAATTGAATGCAAAGTTAGAAAATGCAAACCGGACTTGAACTTTCCTAGAAACCCAGTAACCCTGAATTAACTCCGGCTTTAAATGGACTGTGAGCGCGGCCCCACCACACTCCCATGCTCCCGGGCGGAAACAGTCATGAGCGTCCCATGGGAAACGTTTACATCATCAATGACTCCCGCTTTAATTCATGCATACGATTCATGGAGCGAAACAGGAGGCGGCGGCGGCGCAGATTAGCTCCAGTGTGTGTGGCTGCTCCGTTTGGCCCAATCCACAGTGAGAAGGGGAACAATGAGGCTGAGTGTGCGCACCGGAGCGCTCCTCTAAATACTAATGCGCCTTTCCAAGGGAAACTGTGAATTGTCCCGTCCACACTGTGACGGTGGCGTAGATGTATATAAATGAGTTGTGGCTGCGTTCCCAGAGGTCCCTGCAAACGTGGAGGCGGGAGGGCTGCGGTAAAAGCGGAGGAAGGACAGCATGGCGGTGGGCCAGGTGTGTCCGGGCCATGGCGTCACAAAGGTCACTTCCTGTTTCCCGTGTCTCTTGTTTTACTCGTGAGGTTTGTCTGTTTCTGGGCGAGCTTTTGTTTTGTTTTATTAGATAGAAAGAGACTTTTTGCATGGGCCTATTACTTCATGCCGGGAGGGGGGGGGGCGTTGCCATTTGTCATTGGTAACGCTTTTTCATTGGCTGTTGAAATGCTTGGTGTTCTACCTCCGAAAAGTGTTGATGTCATCATGGTCGGTCACAGTCCCCTAGACATCTATAGACAGAAGTATTGACCAATCATAAGAGAGGGGCTGGGGGCTCGACAGAGCGTTTCAGGAAGAGGGTGAAAACAGGATCTGGAGCAGAGGACACTGGTGTTTTCAGAGACTGTCGACTTGTTCTAGACTTGACACAGATTAGAATTGATGTTCCAAAATAATGGACAAGATACAATCGGTCTGTGTTGTGTTTGAGTATCAACTTGATCTTCTTTTGAAGTCCCTGCCAGTGTTTTCTGTTTTTCTCACGGCCTTCTCCGGTCTTTCTTGTATATTTTGAAGAGTTTACAAGGAGAGCGCCGTCGGCCGCGGGGCGAGGAGATGCTCTCGCAATCGATACCGCTGGAAACGAGAGCGCATAGCCACTCTTTGAATAGCAAAGGACAAGGAGTGCAACAAATTGCACATGAAATTATGAAGCGCGGGGGGCAGGGGGGCTTCATCGCGAGTCCGGACACGACCCTCACAAAACTAACAAAGGCGCTGTTTTCTCAAAGTTCCTGCAGGGGGATTTGTTGTGGTTTCTTTGAGGAGCTTTCCAGCGGTTTGCTTCACTGATCAGCAAGACTGATTCAAAGTCCGACGTTGAACGCTGAAACTCGCCCGGCAACCGCTGAGTCAGAGGCACAGTTGAATCAGTGTTCATTTCTAACCACGACTGAGCGAGTGCGTGATCGATGACATTGGTGGGTTTGTGTGCCGTTAAAAGTGGAGCACACGTGAACACATGTGGATAGATATATGGTTGATATCCAACTGTACCGCCTCAGTGAGAGGTACACGTGTGTGTGTGTGTGGGGGGGGGGGGGGTTTGGTGGCATCCAGTGGAGGGGGGGGGGGGGGGGGGGGGGGGTTAGTGGCATCTAGTGGTGAAGTTGCATACTGCAGCTGAATGTGCCTTGAATCCTTCTAAGTGTGTTGGAGAAACTATGTTGTCCTCACATTATCATTTAAACTCCAAAGGTCTTAAGTTTGCCCATAGGGGCCTGCTTTAAAAACATGATGATGCAATATGGCGCCCTCTATTGGCAGGACCTGCCTCAGATATTTAACTCATTGAATGTTCCAAAATGATCATGTTCTTTATGAATTAGATATGAGGGGGAAAAGTGCCGATACACAATAAAAAAAAATGTATATTGCCAGTTTAATAATGAAAATGATGAATAAGACTTTGCCCCCCCCAACAATGTCAATCCATCCATCAAATTTCATTTATATCGCCCACATTCACAAATCAATGAAGCCCCTCAGAGAGCCACGCGTGACAGATCCACTCCCACATTAGATGTGTAATGAAGTCACATGGAAACGGGCAGCGATGATATAAACCGCATTCATGTAGATTTATAAGTGCATTTGAAGCTGTTTGATTTGCATTTTATGGATCATTACACGCATAAAAAAAAAAACAGGATGATGTCATACGTCAAATCCACCTGTAGGAACAGAAGTGATGATATCTCGCTCTCGCACACTGAACCCTCCTTTCCCTGCGTTCAACCTTCGGGAGGCCTCTCGCCCTCCAGAACCTGTCTGTGTCCTCCGGGTGTGTGGGGGGGGGGGGCGTCTGGGCAACCGGGCCCCGTCTGACTCGCCTTAATCTCCATGATGGACCACAGCTCGGCCTCGGCCTGCTCTCTGACAAATCGCCGCGTCGTTACCCAAGTATCGCCGCATAAATCTAAAGGGCACACTCGGATGTAATCATTACACTTTGGATCCGCAATCGCAGACCTGTCAACACTCTTTACCTCACGCTTTTAATGTGCTACTACCCTGTGTTTGTGTGTGTGTGTGTGTGTGTGTGAGTCATGCTTTCGTGCAGTGTTTTGTTGCTCGGGACTTGTTGCCATCCCATAAAGCTTACGTCACCTGACATGGATTTGACTGCCGCTTGCTTGTGCAGAGCACAGGGCTCCGCTCCTGCAAGTGTGTTTTTAATCTTGGCTCCCCCCTCTCACTCTTTAACGGCTCCCACCTTCAGACTGGCTTCACTTTCTCACTCTCTCTGGGCTCCGAGCTTCGTCCGAACCCGAACACGAGGCGCCGTGATCTTGTTTGGACTCGGCCTCCGAGGGGGAAACCGATGTGACGGGGCAGAGCTTATCTCTGAGGACAGGATGTTGTGGAGCAAAACACTTTGGTTTCCCAGATGATAGGAACCCAGATTTGGAGTTCCCGCAGCCGTTGGTGAATAGCTCCCTCTAGTGGCAGGAAATTAGCACTACAACTCGCTGAGATTTGCTTTACCCGGGGGAGAAGATTTTGTACCGGCACATTGTGTTTAGGGGGGAAATGTTTGCTGGGAAACCTACCTTTAAAGGTGCAGTGTGTAAGATTTTGTGTTTCTTTTTCTATTGGGAAATGGGAAATTTAATAATTGTATTGAAGTTTCTAGTGAGAATTCAATCACCTGAATATATGAATTGTTGTTTTCTGTTACACAAGTATGAGCCCTTTATATTAAAACCAGGCGGTGGCCATGTTTTTACAGTAGCCCAGACTGGAAAAACCTTTGATTTTTGAGAACTGAATGCTGCCATGGGTTCATCGACATACATAATATGCAAATGTCTCAAAATCACACACACTGCACTTTTAAATGTGAAAAATTATGAATTTTCTTCTCTCACATTTGTCTAAAACCTTTGATAGACTTTGTTCCATAATCCAGAAAATTAAAGACCAAATTATATGTAATCTCCTGAAAAGCTGCATCTTAATGCGCATTCATTCCTATATATTTTTTAATGTATTTATTTCACCATTTAATTATCGTATCGTATGTACTTTTCTGTTTTCAGGACATCAACGTGTGCATTCTAGAAAATTACCCCGAGTGCTCCAACCCCAGAGTTTTCTACATCATCCCTTACTTCTGTGGACAACATCCACAATGCAGGTGACTAACAAGTGGCATCAGAAGCCACTTTACTTTGTCCAGTCGTGCTGTTGTTGAGCGTGAAGCATCTCCACATTTCCTTGTTTTCCTTGGGCTCCAGGGAGCCGGGGGCGTGGGCTCTGGAACGGGCCAAGCAGAACGTGCTGGAGAACTATCTCCTGGTGGGAATCCTGGAGGAGCTGGAGGATGTTCTGCTCATGCTGGAGAGACTCCTCCCACACTACTTCACAGGGGTGCTCAACATTTACAAGAGTCCAGGTACGAGGCATGACCCCAGGGACCTTTAATCTGAGTCATCATTGGTGTACTTTTGACATTCAGGTTCAGTATTTAGGATTGAAAAGATGCTGTTTAAGATGTTGTTTGTCGACAGGAAGACAGGGAAACTCTGGCCCGCGTTCTAATTATATTTGGCCCACGAGACAATACCAAATGACTACTAGAGCTGCATTCACCGCTAATACTCCCCTGCTGATGTTTTGCCGCGTCAATTACGACAGGACCCAGAAACGCCCTCTCCTCTGTGACAGTAGTCATAGCGATTTCACGCTACGACCGTCACCTTGCTACGCCTGTCCAGAAATGGCGAAAAGAAAGGCATAAAACAGGAGCTTTCTGGACAAGTGGGGAGGCACAATATCTGTTTACATATGTAGAAGACAGACCTGTTTGTCTTGTTTGTGGAGTCAACGTGGCAAATAGAGAAGAGGCATACGATTTTTATTTAAAATGTATTCAATAAATGAATGCCTTTGATGTGTTTTTTTTTTTATTTGAAATTTGATTTTGCATGTCTCCACTATTAAGTTATATATTGTTAATAATAAGCGTTGCTTGGTTCATATTCAGTGTTAAAGCAACATTTGTTTGGGTTCATATTAAAAGGTTCATTTGTTCAATGTCGGCCCCGACTTTGTTCAGGTTTTAAATTTGGCCCACTGTGTATTTGAGTTTGACACCCCTGCTCTAGATCTTACACACTGCACCTTTAGATCTCAATGGACGTAAAATCATGATAATAAAAATGAACCAATGTAAAATAAAATAACAAAATGTAAAAAGATATGAGTAAATAAAAAAGTCATAGATCCACTTTGACCTTATATGTGTGCAGACTACAAGAAGATGGGGAATATGACATTGCACTAAATTTGACATACTGCACCTTTAAAAAAAGTAAATAGATATGAAATGATAATAAATAAATAAATATATATATATAATAAAATAATAATTACAAAAATGTGTTTAAAAAAATCATTTAAAAAATGTTATAAAATTTTTTTTATAAATAAAAAGTCATAAATCCACTCTGTCCTCATCTGTGTGCAGACTACAAGAAGATGGGCAACATGACGGGCACGGTACGTAAGCACACGCCCACCCTGGAGGCCCTGCAGGTGCTGTACCACCGCATGCGCTACGAGTACGACTTCTACAACTTCATCCGCGACCAGTTCCACCTCATGAAGAAGAAGATCGGCCTCAGGTCAGTGTCCCAGCCGCCCGCCTACTCGCCCGCCTTCCTGCGGGAGCTGGCCCTCCGAACCCCGGAGCCTCTGGACGAGGACGAGGAGCTGGACTCGGACCTGGAGGACGCCAACAGTTGGCTCGTCCACCCCTGAGGCCCCCATCGACGGCCAGCAGGTGTCGGCAAAGACGCAAAAAAAAAAGCTGATTGGCTTGAAGAGCCTGAAAGCAAACGGGGGATCTCAACGATCCCATAAAGAGGTGAGGTTGGGTTCGGATCCCAACACCAAGGACTGTGGGGTTGAGGCAGAGGAAGGACGATATTTAAAAAGTTGACCGAGGACAATTCAGCTCATTCTGCTTGACTCAAATTTTGTTTTAAAAGTTTTTGTTAGGTGTGTTTACAGGAATCTGAACCAATATCTGGCATCGCTGTGATCTCCAGGAGAGACCAGCACAAGGTACCGCGACGGATAAACGCGTCGGGGAAATGTTTTATAACGCTGAGCGAGCGGATTCCGAGACCATCGGCCGAACGGGACGGAAGGAGCGGAACCCGCGTCCCAAAAGCTGGAAATCACGTCTATGAATTTCTAAAGGTGCCAAACGTCTGGCGTGTCCATCCAGGACTGTTGAAAGTGCCAAACCGTTGTGTGAGAGGAGGAAGCTCCAGTCAAGTTGTTTTGGTTTTATAACGTTTAAAAAAAAAACTAAAAAAAAGTAATAATAGGTTTAAATGAGGGTTGAGCGGCCAGCACTCGATTATGAATTCAGAGAATTCCACTGATGTGTGCATTGACTTTTTACCAAACCGGCAGTTTATTTTAGCGTAGCGTGATTGTGTGGGGACGCGCCATTAGTTGAGAACGTAGGCTAATATAACACACAAAGGAGCATTTATGCCGTGTCGTTAGTTTTAATCCAAAGTGTAAAGAGTGAGCTTGCCAAATAGCAGTGTTGTTGTACTGCCATGCATTATGAAAAAACGGTATGTGGATGATGTACTGCACTTTTCCTCCGGGGGGCGACACAACGAGGAGTTCCATCAGAACACCGCCTTTGTTTTTACGCTTCAGTACGGGATGATGCGATTCGCCCGTAGCTCCCAGTGCAGGTGGAGGAACGAGAACCATAAGCTAACTTGTGATAGTCCTGTTTTGACTTTTCCATCCTAATCCTCCATTGTATTTCTCATTGTCCTGGTCTATGTTCAGTGTTTCCTTTTCTTTCTTTTTTTTTTTGCCAGTTTAATTTATTATGATTTTTTTTATATTATTCATTTGCATTCCAGATACGATTCTCAGGAAGGAAAGGAAAAAAGTCGTTCAGTGATGGTTTCCGGCAGCTGTGGGCCTGTTATTAGCATTTTAATGGGTCGTATCAGCAGCTGGAAACGGGTTCAACAACTAATGCAATTAATAATTTTACAGCCTTCAAAATAAATGTCCTCTGAACTATCGCAGCTAGTGTGTCTGGTGTTTTGGATCATTCTTTGGGTTCTGGGAAACATGTGTTACAGACTTCAGACCAGCAGGTGGTGACCTTTAACTGCTTTTGTGAGCACTCTGTTAGACGCCTGAGCGTTCCCTTGTTTGTGCTCTGTTTATTTTTAATCCTGGTTTGCTTTATTTTTGGGTTTAACAAACCAAGCGCAAAAGTATAAATCGCTGGTAGTGGATCAGATGTGACTCGTAAGGAAGAAAATCTGCCTGTGTCTGAGTTTACCCGTTTGATCTGAACTTTTTACCAATCTGATTTCAATAAGGGGGGTGAGGTCAAGGTTAATGGCAGGAAATGGCTCCTGTATTTCCTCACAGACGGTAGAAGAAGAGCATTGAGTGTGTGTGTGCTTATGCTTGGTCTATGCGTCGGTAGACATGGGAAAGACGGCTTTACAAACGAATGTCGCGTTATGGTAAGAAAAAAAAATGATGTCAAAATACAATACTAAGCATTTTTTTCATATTTGGTGTTACACTCTGCCATTAAGTTTGAAAAAAAAGAATTTGAATGCCATTTTTTTCTGATTTTGAACGCCATTTTATACTGTCGTTTTCATCACCTTTCAGATATTTTGGACGTCACATGTATTATTATTTCTGTTTTTTGACACATTCTGGATGTTGGGTTTTTTCCAGACGACATACTGTACGATGATGTTATTGACCCATTTTGGACGTCATACTATACACTGACGTTTTTGACCCATTTCGGACGTCATACTATACACTGACCTTTTTGACCCATTTCGGACGTCATACTATACACTGACCTTTTTGACCCATTTCGGACGTCATACTATACACTGACCTTTTTGACCCATTTCGGACGTCATACTATACACTGACCTTTTTGACCCATTTCGGACGTCATACTATACACTGACCTTTTTGACCCATTTCGGACGTCATACTATACACTGACCTTTTTGACCCATTTCGGACGTCATACTATACACTGACCTTTTTGACCCATTTCGGACGTCATACTATACACTGACCTTTTTGACCCATTTCGGACGTCATACTATACACTGACCTTTTTGACCCATTTCGGACGTCATACTATACACTGACCTTTTTGACCCATTTCGGACGTCATACTATACACTGACCTTTTTGACCCATTTCGGACGTCATACTATACACTGACCTTTTTGACCCATTTCGGACGTCATACTATACACTGACCTTTTTGACCCATTTCGGACGTCATACTATACACTGACCTTTTTGACCCATTTCGGACGTCATACTATACACTGACCTTTTTGACCCATTTCGGACGTCATACTATACACTGACCTTTTTGACCCATTTCGGACGTCATACTATACACTGACCTTTTTGACCCATTTCGGACGTCATACTATACACTGACCTTTTTGACCCATTTCGGACGTCATACTATACACTGACCTTTTTGACCCATTTCGGACGTCATACTATACACTGACCTTTTTGACCCATTTCGGACGTCATACTATACACTGACCTTTTTGACCCATTTCGGACGTCATACTATACACTGACCTTTTTGACCCATTTCGGACGTCATACTATACACTGACCTTTTTGACCCATTTCGGACGTCATACTATACACTGACCTTTTTGACCCATTTCGGACGTCATACTATACACTGACCTTTTTGACCCATTTCGGACGTCATACTATACACTGACCTTTTTGACCCATTTCGGACGTCATACTATACACTGACCTTTTTGACCCATTTCGGACGTCATACTATACACTGACCTTTTTGACCCATTTCGGACGTCATACTATACACTGACCTTTTTGACCCATTTCGGACGTCATACTATACACTGACCTTTTTGACCCATTTCGGACGTCATACTATACACTGACCTTTTTGACCCATTTCGGACGTCATACTATACACTGACCTTTTTGACCCATTTCGGACGTCATACTATACACTGACCTTTTTGACCCATTTCGGACGTCATACTATACACTGACCTTTTTGACCCATTTCGGACGTCATACTATACACTGACCTTTTTGACCCATTTCGGACGTCATACTATACACTGACCTTTTTGACCCATTTCGGACGTCATACTATACACTGACCTTTTTGACCCATTTCGGACGTCATACTATACACTGACCTTTTTGACCCATTTCGGACGTCATACTATACACTGACCTTTTTGACCCATTTCGGACGTCATACTATACACTGACCTTTTTGACCCATTTCGGACGTCATACTATACACTGACCTTTTTGACCCATTTCGGACGTCATACTATACACTGACCTTTTTGACCCATTTCGGACGTCATACTATACACTGACCTTTTTGACCCATTTCGGACGTCATACTATACACTGACCTTTTTGACCCATTTCGGACGTCATACTATACACTGACCTTTTTGACCCATTTCGGACGTCATACTATACACTGACCTTTTTGACCCATTTCGGACGTCATACTATACACTGACCTTTTTGACCCATTTCGGACGTCATACTATACACTGACCTTTTTGACCCATTTCGGACGTCATACTATACACTGACCTTTTTGACCCATTTCGGACGTCATACTATACACTGACCTTTTTGACCCATTTCGGACGTCATACTATACACTGACCTTTTTGACCCATTTCGGACGTCATACTATACACTGACCTTTTTGACCCATTTCGGACGTCATACTATACACTGACCTTTTTGACCCATTTCGGACGTCATACTATACACTGACCTTTTTGACCCATTTCGGACGTCATACTATACACTGACCTTTTTGACCCATTTCGGACGTCATACTATACACTGACCTTTTTGACCCATTTCGGACGTCATACTATACACTGACCTTTTTGACCCATTTCGGACGTCATACTATACACTGACCTTTTTGACCCATTTCGGACGTCATACTATACACTGACCTTTTTGACCCATTTCGGACGTCATACTATACACTGACCTTTTTGACCCATTTCGGACGTCATACTATACACTGACCTTTTTGACCCATTTCGGACGTCATACTATACACTGACCTTTTTGACCCATTTCGGACGTCATACTATACACTGACCTTTTTGACCCATTTCGGACGTCATACTATACACTGACCTTTTTGACCCATTTCGGACGTCATACTATACACTGACCTTTTTGACCCATTTCGGACGTCATACTATACACTGACCTTTTTGACCCATTTCGGACGTCATACTATACACTGACCTTTTTGACCCATTTCGGACGTCATACTATACACTGACCTTTTTGACCCATTTCGGACGTCATACTATACACTGACCTTTTTGACCCATTTCGGACGTCATACTATACACTGACCTTTTTGACCCATTTCGGACGTCATACTATACACTGACCTTTTTGACCCATTTCGGACGTCATACTATACACTGACCTTTTTGACCCATTTCGGACGTCATACTATACACTGACCTTTTTGACCCATTTCGGACGTCATACTATACACTGACCTTTTTGACCCATTTCGGACGTCATACTATACACTGACCTTTTTGACCCATTTCGGACGTCATACTATACACTGACCTTTTTGACCCATTTCGGACGTCATACTATACACTGACCTTTTTGACCCATTTCGGACGTCATACTATACACTGACCTTTTTGACCCATTTCGGACGTCATAGGGGGCAGGAATGAGACCTAATGTAGATCTAATATACAACCATGATCCTGTGACAGGAACCGGTTGCTGATCCGGACAAACCGCTTCTCAGATGATGAAGTGAAACACACCTTCACTTCAAGCAGCTGCTGTCAGAGGAGGTTCCACCAGCAGGGGGCAGCACATCACATGACTACATACACACGTCTGCTCCTCCAGTGAGTGGAGGTGTTCAAGTACCCGGTTCAGTTCTGATCTGAAGTCCAGTTGCTGTATCAGGCGGTTGAGGCGACTCCGCCCCCTCCACCCGACAAACCATGACGTTTGTCAAAATCATTTTCACAGAAATGTTTTAATCCACATTTGCCAGAAAGTCTCGTATGTGCTCACACATCCTGTTCCTGTCCCGGTCCCGGATTCGTCGCAGGATGCTGAGGCTGTTGTCTCGATAGAGGGACGGCTGTGGGATCTCTGCTGCCCTCATGTGGAACTCGATGGACCTGTGACTCTCCCTCTGGACGCTGTGAAGGTGTTTGGCGTAGCTGTTGTAAAGCATCTGTGCGTCTTTCGGGTCCAGCTGCGCGCGCAGCAGCTGCGCGTACAGCTGCTCGGCGGCGGCGGCGCCGTGACGTGACCGAGCGTAGATGTCAGCCAGAGAGATCTTCCTCTTGAGGGAGGAGTCAGGATAAAGAGCGATGACGTCCCTGTAGAGACTGACGGCTCTGTCCTCCACACTGTGCTCCAGGGGAGCGTCTCTGTCCAGGACTAACTTCATCTTGTAGCAGACTGCGGCGCATCTCTTCAGGTAGCGTTGGTGCGGATGCCTCTCTAGCGCCCCCTCTGCCAGGTCGATAGCCTCGTCCGCAGAGACATAGATGGCGAACAGCCTCAGCAGAGGTTTGATTCCACTGTAGCTGCTCACAGGTTTTTTTAAAACCCTCCTGGCCAATGCTCGAGCTTCATCTTCTACCTTCTGTCCCGTCATGGCGCAGGCCTGCAGGTAGAGGGCAGCGAGGTACAGGTTCTCCGGATCGTGATCCTTTGCTATTCTCATCTTCTCCAGGACCTCGGGGTGGGGCCTGGACTGTTTGAAGGTGTTTGCCAACAGTAAGACGTAGCTGCTCTGCCACTCCACCACGTCCGGCTGCATCCTGATGGCGCTTTGGAAGAACCGGGCCGCCAGCAGCTTCCTGTCTCTGCCGAACTTCATCAGGGTCCAGGCTCGCTCGGCGCAGACCTCCGGGTGCAGCTCGTCCTGCGACGGAGACGGATACTCGCTCATCAGGACGTCGATCTTTGACAGGAAAGCCCGAGTCTCTGCTTCCTCTCCCTGCCGATGGTGCAGCCAGGCCCGGTTCCCGTAGTTCACCGCCAGCCAGGGGCCCTCGTCCGACACCGTGTTCCTGATCTGGCGCAGGGCCTCGGCGGCTCTGCTCAGGAACCTGCGGGCCTCCTGGGTCAGGCCCAGCTGGAAGTGGACGTAGCCCTGCAGGTTGTAGATATGACCCAGCCACATGTATCCCTCCTCTGTGCCAATGTCCTGCAGCTTGTCCCGCACACGCAGGAGTTTGGATCTGCTGGGCTCCAGGTCCCAGGTGAAGTGGCTCTGCAGCGCCCCCAGCCTCTCCTCCAGTGTGGTGACACCTGCAGAAGCACTGATGGAGGTTTGAACAATCTGAGTCAGATCATGTGACGTGTTTCAGTTCATCAGAAGAGACGAGAAGGAAGACGACTTACTTACCTCATTGTGGCTGTTCCTCAGCTCCAGGTGTTTCAGCTCCAGGTGTTTCAGATCCAGGTGTTTCAGGTCCAGGTGTTTCAGCTCCAGGTGTTTCAGCTCCAGGTGTTTCAGCTCCTGGTGTTTCAGCTCCTGGTGTTTCAGCTCCAGGTGTTTCAGCTCCAGGTGTTTCAGCTCCAGGTGTTTCAGGTCCAGGTGTTTCAGCTCCAGGTGTTTCAGCTCCTGGTGTTTCAGCTCCAGGTGTTTCAGCTCCAGGTGTTTCAGATCCAGGTTTTTCAGCTCCAGGTGTTTCAGCTCCAGGTGTTTCAGATCCAGGTGTTTCAGGTCCAGGTGTTTCAGCTCCAGGTGTTTCAGCTCCTGGTGTTTCAGCTCCAGGTGTTTCAGCTCCAGGTGTTTCAGCTCCAGGTGTTTCAGCTCCAGGTGTTTCAGGTCCAGGTGTTTCAGCTCCAGGTGTTTCAGCTCCAGGTGTTTCAGCTCCAGGTGTTTCAGGTCCTGGTGTTTCAGCTCCAGGTGTTTCAGCTCCTGGTGTTTCAGATGCAGGTGTTTCAGGTCCTGGTGTTTCAGATCCAGGTGTTTCAGCTCCAGGTGTTTCAGCTCCAGGTGTTTCAGATCCAGGTGTTTCAGCTCCAGGTGTTTCAGGTCCTGGTGTTTCAGATCCAGGTGTTTCAGCTCCGGGTGTTTCAGCTCCAGGTGTTTCAGCTCCTGGTGTTTCAGCTCCAGATGTTTCAGCTCCAGGTGTTTCAGATGCAGGTGTTTCAGCTCCTGGTGTTTCAGCTCCAGATGTTTCAGCTCCAGGTGTTTCAGCTCCTGGTGTTTCAGATCCTAGTGTTTCAGCTCCAGGTGTTTCAGATCCAGGTGTTTCAGCTCCTGGTGTTTCAGCTCCAGGTGTTTCAGATCCAGGTGTTTCAGATCCAGGTGTTTCAGCTCCAGGTGTTTCAGATCCAGGTGTTTCTGCTCCAGGTGTTTCAGATCCAGGTGTTTCTTCTCCAGGTGTTTCAGATTCAGGTGTTTCAGCTCCAGGTGTTTCAGATTCAGGTGTTTCAGCTCCAGGTGCTTCAGCTCCCGGTGTTTCAGCTCCAGGTGTTTCAGCTCCTGGTGTTTCAGGTCCAGGTGTTTTAGCTCCTGGTGTTTCAGCTCCAGCTGTTTCAGGTCCTGGTGTTTCAGCTCCAGGTGTTTCAGCTCCAGGTGTTTCAGGTCCTGGTGTTTCAGATCCTGGTGTTTCAGCTCCAGGTGTTTCAGGTCCTGGTGTTTCAGATCCAGGTGTTTCAGCTCCAGGTGTTTCAGCTCCTGGTGTTTCAGATCCAGGTGTTTCAGCTCCAGGTGTTTCAGGTCCAGGTGTTTCAGCTCCTGGTGTTTCAGATCCAGGTGTTTCAGCTCCAGGTGTTTCAGGTCCTGGTGTTTCAGATCCTGGTGTTTCAGCTCCAGGTGTTTCAGCTCCTGGTGTTTCAGCTCCAGGTGTTTCAGCTCCAGGTGTTTCAGCTCCAGCTGTTTCAGGTCCTGGTGTTTCAGATCCAGGTGTTTCAGCTCCAGGTGTTTCAGCTCCTGGTGTTTCAGATCCAGGTGTTTCAGCTCCGTGTGTTCTCCGCCTCCTCGGGCGTAGCCTCATAAAAACATTAATGTTCAACGTGTTGTGAAGCAGCGGAGGAGGAAGCTGCAGCCGAACTGTTTTGAGGCTCCTCAGCTCCAGGTGTTTCAGGTCCAGGTGTTTCAGCTCCTGGTGTTTCAGATCCAGGTGTTTCAGCTCCGTGTGTTTCAGATGCAGGTGTTTCAGGTCCTGGTGTTTCAGATCCAGGTGTTTCAGCTCCAGGTGTTTCAGCTCCAGGTGTTTCAGATCCAGGTGTTTCAGCTCCAGGTGTTTCAGCTCCAGGTGTTTCAGATCCAGGTGTTTCAGCTCCTGGTGTTTCAGATCCAGGTGTTTCAGGTCCTGGTGTTTCAGATCCAGGTATTTCAGCTCCTGGTGTTTCAGATCCAGGTGTTTCAGCTCCAGGTCTTTCAGCTCCAGGTGTTTCAGGTCCTGGTGTTTCAGATCCAGGTGTTTCAGCTCCTGGTGTTTCAGATCCAGGTGTTTCAGATCCAGGTGTTTCAGCTCCAGGTGTTTCAGCTCCAGGTGTTTCAGGTCCTGGTGTTTCAGATCCAGGTGTTTCAGGTCCTGGTGTTTCAGATCCAGGTGTTTCAGATCCAGGTGTTTCAGCTCCAGGTGTTTCAGGTCCAGGTGTTTCAGCTCCTGGTGTTTCAGATCCAGGTGTTTCCGCTCCGTGTGTTCTCCGCCTCCTCGGGCGCAGCCTCATAAAAACATTAATGTTCAACGTGTTGTGAAGCAGCGGAGGAGGAAGCTGCAGCCGAACTGTTTTGAGGCTCCACTGTCAAATCTCTGCTCCGCACCCTTTCATCACACTGACGTTTATTATGATTGTTATTATTATTATCATTATTTCTCTCACAGAGTTCTCACTGCCCTTCTCTCTGTTGTTGAACAGTGACCTTTGACCCACACTCTGGAACATAACGTCTCCACCCTCAGGTCAGCGTGTCTTTGGATTTTCCCAAAGTTCAAAGTTCAGTCATAAAGCTGCTGACTGAACCTTTAATCACTGTTGACATGTACACGTTGTGTCTTTGGTTTGTTTGAAATCTCCGTGTCCTGCAGTGATTCGCCAGATTCTCTTTTCACGTGAAGTCACTTCAAGTATTTGACACAAATTTAATCAAACAGACAAAAGAACAGAAGGAAATACACAGGTGTGTTTTCTCTTCGGACACTTTGATTTTCATCCCAGATCTGCGCAGAATCCTGCACCTTTAACTGCACCTTTAACTGCAGCTGCACCTTTAACTGCACCTTTAACTGCACCTTTAACTGCAGCTACACCTTTAACTGCACCTTTAACTGTAGCTGATTTATAATGTTTCGTAAACTCGATCAAAATGTGAATCTCTGCGATGGCTGGAGTCCGTTCACAGTTTGTCCTGTAGTGGCAGTATTGAGTTTCCCGCCGCTGTCGTGCCAGATGACCGGAAGCGGAGAAGAAGAAGTGAATGAGGCGCGATGACGTGTTCAGGGTGCGACGGAGAGGCTCCGCTGAAGTGTTGCATGAAGCTACAGCCTCCAGCTGTTTGACTGAGGCTTTTCTGCGACGTGTGAGACTGAAGTGATCGTGTTTGCTTCCGGTGAGAGTCCGTGAGTGTTACCGTTTCCACGACGACACAAACACGCCCTTTAACTTCCGGCAGGGCGGCGGAAACACGCTCGGCTCCTTCGCCTCCGTCCGCTGAAGCTCGCGAGGAGCTGCCGTTGTTGACGCTGTGTTTGCGGTTCTCAGGTGACGATGTGACGGTCCCTCCGGCTCCCGGCGGTGTGTTGTGGAGCGGTGCAGGTCCCGGCCTCCTCCCGCGGGTGGAGGAGGGCAGGCGGAGGCCGCACGGAGCTCCGAGGCGGGAGGATGGACACCTGGACCCCGAACCCCAGAGCTAAGCCCTTCATCCCGCGTCAGCAGAGGAGCCTGTACCTGACCTGGAAATACAAACTGACCAATAAGAGGACGATCCGCCGCGTCTGTCAGGTTAGACTCACCTGAACACCTCCATGTTTCACAGGTCAACTACTGAGGTAGTTTGTCAACCACGGCGACCCTGAGTCAACACATGGAGATGGAGGGGGAGGGGCGCGCAGAACAGTCGCAGCGACTGTGGAAGCAATCCAATGGAAGACGGACTAAAGGTGCAGTCTGTGGGATTGTTGTTTCCTTCATGAAAACCTAAGTCGTTTGCGTCCTCAGGCCGGAGCCGTGTTGTTTCTGTTGATCACCGTCATCGTCAACATCAAACTCATCTTGGACACGCGGAGAGTCGCCAGTGAAGATGCAGCAGCTCAGGAATATGGTGAGAGCCGTCTGATCCTCCTCCTCCCGTCTGATCCTCCTCCTCCCGTCTGATCCTCCTCCTCTTCTCCTGCTGTGTAACTCAACCACTCGTGTCTTCCTGCAGAGGACGCCGTGCCCAACATGGAGACACCGCGCCGGCCGGCTAACGGACGCAAAGTCCTGGACATCGAGGTTTACTCCAGCCGCTCTAAAGTCTACGTGGCAGTGGACGGAACCACGGTGAGTTTGACTTGTTTGAAGGACTGGATCTAGAAGCTGGTTCAGAACAAACAAACTGCGACTCCTGTCTTTGTTTGTTTGTTTGTTTCCTGCAGGTTCTGGAGGACGACGTGCGGGAACAAGGCCGAGGAATCCATGTGATCGTTCTCAACCAAGCGACTGTAAATCTTCCATCTTCGGTGTGATTTGATGGAATGAGTTGACACTTACATTTCAGACGTGAGAAGACTCAGACTGTTTGTGTCTCAGGGTCACGTCATGGCCAAGAGGATCTTTGACACTTACTCTCCTCACGAGGATGAAGCCATGATCCTCTTCCTCAACATGGTGACCCGGGGCAGAGTCCTCATCTTCACCATCAAGGTCCGTGTCTGCTGCTGCGACACAGTCAGCCAGTGTCACGATGAATGAACGAATGAATGAATGAATGAGGATTCGTGTGTCCTGTCCCCCTGCAGGACGAAGGAACGTTCCACCTGAAGGACGCAGCCAAGAACCTGCTGAAGACTCTGGGCAGTCAGGCGTCTCTCAGCCTCAGCTGGAGGGACATGTGGACGCTGGTGGTGAAGAAAGGAGGTAGAGCACTTTGTCTTTCAAACTCTGAGAGTCCAAGTGTCTTTGTGTCCTCGTGTCTGTCCACACACTGAGCCTCGTCCTCGTGTCTCTGTCCAGGTCAAGTTTACGGAGAAAAGCACTCAAAGTCTCCGGCTCTGTCCACCTGGGGCGATCCGGTCCTGCTGAAGACCGAGGTCCAGCTCACAGCCTCTGAAGGTCAGATTCACTTCCACCGGCTTTTTGGCTGAAAATAAAAAGTCAGAAGCTGCTCTGAGTCCCTGACGTGCCCCTGACATGCCCCTGACGTGCCCCTGACGTGCCCCCGACGTGCTCCTGACGTGCCCCTGACGTGCTCCTGACGTGCCCCTGACGTGCCCCCGACGTGCTCCTGACGTGCCCCTGACGTGCTCCTGACGTGCCCCCGACGTGCTCCTGACGTGCCCCTGACGTGCCCCTGACGTGCCCCTGACGTGCCCCCGACGTGCGCCTTACGTGCCCCTTACGTGCCCCTGACGTGCCCCTGACGTGCTCCTGACGTGCCCCTGACGTGCCCCTGACGTGCCCCTGACGTGCTCCTGACGTGCCCCTGACGTGCCCCTGACATGTTTCAGTGTGTGAGAACACAAATGTCTGAGTCGAAACATCTTGTGGAAAACGTCCCAGTGATTCCAGGTGAGTTCGAGTCCAGAAGAACATCAGAGTGAGTGGCCCTGGACCAAGATGCAGAGGAGGAGACGATCCCAGAGCCTTTGGTGAAAATGGCAGCAAGAGAATTTAAACTTCATGTGCTGCCCCCTGCTGGTTCACCCAGACGTCCTCCCTCTGTCCATGTTCAGCTGCGTCTGTTTTGAGCTCCTGGATGTTGAAGAAGGTTGTGTCTGTCCTGCAGAGGCGGAGTGTCACTGGGCCGACACCGAGCTGAACCGGAGGAGGAAGCTGTTCTGCAGCAAAGTGGAAGGATACGGGAGCATCTGCAGCTGCAAAGACCCCGCCCCCATCGAGTTCAACCCCGACCCTGTAAGACCAGTCTCTTGGGTTGGAATCTTGTCACTGTCTGAGCTGAGGGAGGGGACATGTCTCACGTGGAGGGGACATGTCTCGCAGAACCCACTCGGGTGTCAGTGGGTTCTGTGAGACATGTCCCCTCCATGGGAGACATGTCCCCTCCATGTGAGACATGTCCCCTCCATGGGAGACATGTCCCCTCCATGGGAGACATGTCCCCTCCATGGGAGACATGTCCCCTCCATGTGAGACATGTCCCCTCCATGGGAGACATGTCCCCTCCATGGGAGACATGTACCCTCCATGGGAGACATGTCCCCTCCATGGGAGACATGTCCCCTCCATGTCTCACAGAGCCCACTTTTCTTCCAGCTCCCAAACAACAACGTCTTCAACGTCCCGGTGGCTGTGATCGCAGGGAACCGACCCAATTACCTCTACAGGTGAGAGAAGTAACCTCTGGGTCTTTTGATTATTGATTTGGTATTGATTGTGTTATTGGAGTTGATGTCATTGATGTTCTAAACTGCTGTGCCGTGTTTCCAGAATGCTGAGGTCACTTCTCTCAGCTCATGGTGTGAACCCACAGACCATCACCGTCTTCATCGATGGATATTATGAGGTGACCTCAACCATGTTCTGATGAAAGTTTAAATCTGCTGAAGATAAAAAAACAACTTTGTATCAATTTAGTTTCTTTATTTTAACACAGACATCCTGAATATATGACTGTGTGTGTGTGTGTGTGTGTGTGTGTGTCAGGAGCCCATGGATGTAGTGGAGCTGTTTGGACTGAAAGGAGTTCAGCACACACCCATCAGCATCAAGAACGCCAGAGTGTCACAGGTGAACATCACATGATCGTTTCACTTCAAACTTCAGTTTCATCGAATCGAGAATCGAGCGTGTCACACCAAGAGGAGGTGCTGAGACGTGTAGTCATCATTTGATCATCCAATAGAAATGAGTTTACTATCTTACGTACTGCACCTTTAGTTGTGAAACATGTGGGCAGCTGTGTGGATGAACGATTCTGTATCTTCTGTGTCTAAGCACTACAAGGCCAGTCTGACCGCCACCTTCAACCTGCACCCAGTGAGTCACTTCCTGTTCACACACACACACACACACACACACACACACACATCACAGGGCTCCCCAAAACAATGGAACAATGGCACTGCGCCATTCCTGCCCAGTCGTAGCCCCATCACACCCCCAACAAGTCACAGACACACACAGGGGGGAGACTGAGAGCGAGTGCTCTGTGCCCCCCGTCAACAAATCCCCCTCCTACTCCAACTTCCTGTGGGGAGCCCTGCATCCAGACAGTGACAGCAGCTGACTCTTCACTCAGCTGTTCAACACGAGCCTTTAAAACATTCTGCACCGGCACAAACAAAGAACTGTGTCAGACTCTGGATCTGGACTCGGCTCTGACCTTTGTTCACCGCTGTTTTTCAGGAAGCTCATTTCGCCATCGTTGTAGAAGAAGACCTGGACATCTCCATCGACTTCTTCAGGTGAACTTCTCCACTTCTGACTGTAGAAACGAGAGGGTTTCGGACACAGGCTGAATTCTTTGAGAATCATGTGAAGGAGTGAAGCAGTGCAGCAGTAAACCTTCTCAGCTGCAGGAGCCACCACCAGGTGGCAGTAGACCCCCATTGTTGAAGACCCCAGGAGACACTGCCGCTCTGTCTGAACACTGTTCTTGTGTGAATGTGATATTTGATCTTTGGTTTGAACCTGTTTGAGTAATGGTTCATGTTGTGAAACAGTGTTTTGTCACTCAGGTCTCTTGTTTTCTTCTTCTTCCAGTTTCCTGAGTCAGACCATCCACCTGCTGGACGAGGACGACAGTCTGTACTGTATCTCTGCCTGGAACGACCAGGTGAGTGTGGACTGACTCCTCCCTCTGTTTCCACAGCTCCTCCCCCTCTTCTTAACTTT
The DNA here is from genome assembly GCA_016785325.1 of Chascanopsetta lugubris. Taxonomy (NCBI): domain Eukaryota; kingdom Metazoa; phylum Chordata; class Actinopteri; order Pleuronectiformes; family Bothidae; genus Chascanopsetta; species Chascanopsetta lugubris. Next base: position 146,547 of record JAFBJT010108349.1, read on the forward strand.
CAGCCTCTGGTGTGAAAGTAACTGATCATCTCCAGGAGTTTAGTTTCATCCGCCTGTAAACAAAGACGTCAGAAACTCAGTCATTCTGACATAATGATTGTGTTACAGCTGAGGTGTGTGTGTGTGTGTGTGTGTGTGTGAGAGCAGTTGTGTAACTGCCGTCTGAATGTCTGAACTCGATTGTCTGTAACAATAGAGGATGTGATGAGGTCAATGATCAGTTCTCAGTTTGACCTGAGGGTGTAACCTAACATCATGGCCAGCGGGGGGCAGCACAGGATGCCTTTCTTCTTCTACTGTCTCTGAATGTCTCCATGTAGCTGCATCTACCTAGTGTTTGTAGAAAGATGTTTACCTCACTGACAGCTGCAGGTGTTTTCTTTGTTGTTGTTGTTGTTGTTGTTGACAGGGGTACGAACACACAGCAGAGGACCCAGCTCTGCTCTACAGAGTGGAGAGTATGCCCGGCCTCGGCTGGGTGCTGAAGAAGAGCCTCTACAAGGACGAGCTGGAGCCAAAATGGCCGACACCCGAGAAGGTGTGTCAGGTTTTTACTGTAGATCTTCGAAGAATCATTGAAACAATAATTGACTTCAATAAATGAGAACATTAGACTGTGTGTGTGTGTGTGTGTGTGTGTGTGTGTGTAGCTGTGGGACTGGGACATGTGGATGCGGATGTCGGAGCAGAGGAGAGGCAGAGAGTGTATCATCCCCGACGTGTCGCGCTCGTATCACTTCGGCATCATCGGCCTCAACATGAACGGATACTTTCATGTAAGAACTCAGAGTCTCCGTCTCCTCACCTGCAGCTGTTTGTCTGACCACGCCCTTCTACTTCCTGTCCAACAGGAAGTTTACTTCAAGAAACACAAGTTCAACACGGTTCCTAACGTGCAGCTGAAGAACGTTGACAGGTGTGTAGACGCAGGATGTGGAGTCACTCTGGTTTGTGCAATGGTCCTGATGTTGCCTCCTCCTCTTCCTCCTCTTCCTCCTCCTCTTCCTCCTTCCTCCTACTCTTCCTCCTTCTCTTCCTCTTCCTCCTCCTCCTACTCATCCTCTTCCTCCTTCCTCCTCCTCCTCCCTCTTCCTCCTCCTCCTCCTCTTCCTCCTCCTCTTCCTCCTCCTCCTCCTCTTCCTCCTCCCTCTGCTCCTCACAGTCTGAAGAAAGACGCCTATGAAGAGGAGATCCAGAAACTTCTCAAGTGAGTGAGAGTTTGTTCTCCCTCATGTTTTCACTTGATGTTGTGTGTTTGATGTTGTTGTGTGTTTGATGTTGTTGTGTGTTTGATGTTGTTGTTGTGTGTTTGATGTTGTTGTGTGTTTGATGTTGTTGTGTGTTTGATGTTGTGTATTTGATGTTGTTGTTGTGTGTTTGATGTTGTTGTGTGTTTGATGTTGTTGTTGTGTGTTTGATGTTGTTGTGTGTTTGATGTTGTTGTGTGTTTGATGTTGTTGTTGTGTGTTTGATGTTGGTGTTGTGTGTCTGCAGGGAGGCGGAGGTTCTGGACCACACCAAGAACCCGTGTGAGGACTCGTTTGTTCCGGACTCTGAGGGGAAGGTTTACGTCATGTTCATTCAGATGGAATCAGAGACGGACACGTCCACATGGACGGAGCTGGCCAAGGTAAACAAACCGCTCAGGGGGGCAGGTAAACAAACCGCGCAGGGGGGCAGGTAAACAAACCGCTCAGGTGGGCAGGTAAACAAAACGCTCAGGTGGGCAGGTAAACAAAACGCTCAGGTGGGCAGGTAAACAAACCGCTCAGGGGGGCAAGTAAACAAACAGCTCAGGTGGGCAGGTAAACAAACCGCTCAGGTGGGCAGGTAAACAAACAGCTCAGGGGGGCAGGTAAACAAACAGCTCAGGTGGGCAGGTAAACAAACCACTCAGGTGGGCAGGTAAACAAACAGCTCAGGTGGGCAGGTAAACAAAACGCTCAGGTGGGCAGGTAAACAAACAGCTCAGGTGGGCAGGTAAACAAACCGCTCAGGTGGGCAGGTAAACAAACAGCTCAGGTGGGCAGGTAAACAAACCGCTCAGGTGGGCAGGTAAACAAACCGCTCAGGTGGGCAGGTAAACAAACAGCTCAGGGGGGCAGGTAAACAAACCGCTCAGGTGGGCAGGTAAACAAACCGCTCAGGGGGGCAGGTAAACAAACCGCTCGGGGGCAGGTGAACAAACCGCTCAGGGGGCAGGTTCACATCCAGGTGGTCCTGGTCTGAGGAGCCTCTGTCCTCCTCAGTGCCTCCATGTGTGGGACCTGGATGTTCGGGGGAATCACCGTGGTCTGTGGCGTCTCTTCAGGAAGAGGAACCAGGTCCTGGTGGTGGCGGCGCCCATCTCTCCGTACTCGTGAGTACATCTCCTGTTTTCACTGAGCTAACGATGGAGGTCCGACAGTCGGATATCAAACTGTCATTCGGTCGCTCCAGAGTTTTCTGCGCTGGTGATGATGAGGTCATGTGACTGTGGTGCAGCGGGTTCAAATGCTAACATTAGCTTCTTCCTGCTAACATCACATTAACTCTTCAAGATGAGAAACTCTGGGTTAGACAAATGATATCACCACTTTTTCTGTCTTGGATCACATTTACATATGAAGCCCCTCCCCTCTGCACCAGACACCAAACTATCCCACCATCTTTCTTTTCACCACTTCCTGTCTTCACTCCGTCTCTGTCCTCTGTCGTCACCAGTGTGAAGAAACCAGCAGGTGTCACACCTGTTCATTTAGAGGCTCCGCCCAAAGAGGAGGGAGCACCAGTGGAACAGATGTAGACACGCGCACGCACACACACACACACATACACACACACACACACCATCACGGGCCTTAACCCCCCTCCTCCTCCTGGGATCTGACTTTCTGCACCAGTGGATTCTGGGATATGGAGCCTGTACGTTTCTGCGCGATGAACACTACCGACAGCGCAGCGGCTCCAGGGGGCGTGGCTACCCTCAAACATGACTTTACAACCAAAACGCCATTTTGCTTCTGTCGCCATGACAACTGCGCGGCGCTGTGTTGGATTTCAGCTGTGACTTTATAAAACAAATGAAACAAAGCACAAACACACTGGAGTTTGTTTGTGTACCAGTACTTTGTCCGTCTTGTACATATATTTAACCTCTTAATTTATTTGACATGGATCAGTCAGAACCACTTCTTTTGCCTTCGATCCAGATCAGTGTGTTTTTAATAAGCTGAGGTTTACAGACACTGAAATATTAGAAATGTACAGATATGATACGATATCTATTTTTAATGAGATTCAGAAGCGCCAGATATTTTTCAGCATCAGTTTCCTGAGGTTGAGTGAAAATATTGATCAACTGTTTGTGATCAGGACTCGGATCTGAGATCTTTAAACCTTCTCATGATTCATTCATCAGAGTCTGAATGAATCTTCACTTAAAGGAGCATCAGGGAACTGTTTACACTGACACCTGTGGCCAGGAGGTGAACTGTGTGTGTGTGTGTGTGTGTGTGTGTGTGTGTGTGTGTGTGTCCTAACGTCGTCCCACCTCAGCGTCTCGGTCTGATGACAACATGTGGCTAAAAACACGGCTAACATGTGTGTGTGTGTGTGTGTGTGTGTGTGTGTGTGTGTGTGTGTGTGTGTGTGTGGTAGGTTGTTGACAGATGTCACAGATGTAAACACGTCCTTTTGTAACAGTGTTTTTTTCTCTTTTCTATTAAAATGTGATTTTTGGAAGAAAAAGTTTCCTGATGCACCTTTAACCTCCTGACTGAAACCCTCTGTCCTTTGATTTGAATGTGTCGCATCAGTGTGTGTGTGTGTGTGTGATAGAGACTTTAACTTTGATCATGGAAACAAATAAAGTAGTTTTTTCTATTGAAAGGGTTTGGCAGAGTTTTCTCTCCAGCAGGTCACATGACCTGCCCTCATGTGACTCGGAATGATCTTCATAACAACAATAGTAATAATATTAATAGTGATGATGTCATCGGGCTCAGGGATCAGCTCCTCATGGAAACATATGTAAATCGTCAGGCGTGTGGGTTTGTGCTGTGGACGCGTGGCCTCCTGTCCTCTGGGTTTCAACACTTCAGCCATGTGGGGGCGCTGTGACGCTCAGCTTCCTGTTTATCCAAATCAGACATCACCTGTGTGTGTGTGTGTGTGTGTGTGTGTGTGGGGCTCAGACCTTGCTGTTGGTTGGCCCTCTGGCCTTTAAAGCTGAACATTGATGATGGAGGCGGAGCCTCGAGTCTCAGCTCACAGGTCATGTGATCATGTGTCTGAGGCTGGTCATACGTGTTAAAGCGGTGATTGATCTTCATGTGAAACAGAAAACACGAGTGGTTGAAGTGCGTTCAGGAGAAAATAGAAAAGTTTAATGATTGAGTATTTACATGTAGAACCGTGACGGCAGGAAGTGTCCGTCACGGTTTGACTACACGCGGAAACAAGTTTTCTAGAGCAGGACACGCGTGACATCATGACGGGATCATGTGATCATCTGTGTGAGTGTGCGTTCACGCAGCCTCAGCTGATTCTGTTGTCGAGGCGACAGAACAGGTACATGGACACGATCATGGCGGCGACCTGAGGAAAAGGGGGCGGGGTTAAAACTTTGACTTTGTCGAGATTTGAAGAGAAGACGTTTTCATTTTACCTCTATGATTCCGATTCCTGCCGCGACTCCTCCCACGATGTTGGCGTGTTCCTTCAGCGTCTCCAGGATCTGATCAAAACAGCCCTGAGGACCAGAACATGAGATCAATCACCTTTAAAGGTGCAGGCTGCAGGATCCAGCTGCAGGATCCAGCTGCAGGATCCAGCTGCAGGATCCAGCTGCAGGATCCAGCTGCAGGGTCCAGCTGCAGGGTCCAGCTGCAGGGTCCAGCTGCAGGATCCAGCTGCAGGATCCAGCTGCAGGGTCCAGCTGCAGGATCCAGCTGCAGGATCCAGCTGCAGGATCCAGCTGCAGGATCCAGCTGCAGGATCCTGCTGCAGGATCCAGCTGCAGGATCCAGCTGCAGGATCCAGCTGCAGGATCCAGCTGCAGGATCCAGCTGCAGGAGAAGCTTCATGTCTCCGTGTTGAGAATGATGGAGGTGACGTTTCCCGTCTCACCTGCACGCGGCTGCGCTCTGCCTCTCCCGGGCTGCAGGGGGCGCTGTGGCTCCAGCAGCAGACAGGCGGCAGACCTCCTCCGTTCTCCTTCTCAAAGCTTGAGCCCATGAAGTCGGTGTAGTTGGTGAAACCGCAGCAGTTCAGCTGCGTCACCATGGAAACATTTCATTTCACTAAGTCAGAACATCTTCATCACAGAGCTGCTCTGTTTTACATGTAAACACTGGGTGAGTGAGTGAGTGAGTGAGTGAGTGAGGGCAGGGTCATGTGACCTCGTCAGAGGATGAGCTGATCAAATGTGACACAGTGACACGTGGTGATGAGGGATGTTGATGAATGAAGAGGATACACGTGTGTAGGACACGTGTGTAGGACGTGTGTGTAGGACGTGTGTGTAGGACGTGTGTGTAGGACACGTGTGTAGTACATGTGTGTAGGACGTGTGTGTAGGACGTGTGTGTAGGATGTGTGTGTAGGACACGTGTGTAGTACATGTGTGTAGGACATGTGTGTAGTACACGTGTGTAGGACACCTGTGTAGGACACGTGTGTAGGACACCTGTGTAGGACACTTGTGTAGGACACTTGTGTAGGACACCTGTGTAGGACACGTGTGTAGGACACGTGTGTAGGACACGTGTGTGTAGGACACGTGTGTGTAGGACGTGTGTGTAGGACACGTGTGTAGGACACGTGTGTAGGACACGTGTGTAGGACACTTGTGTAGGACACGTGTGTGTAGGACACGTGTGTAGTCAGACCTCTGTCATGGTCGTGTTCCAGATCTTTGTGATCACAGGTTCACGTCCATAATCTGTCTGAAGAGCAGGCGACGCCCAAGTTCTGAGGATTCCCTCAGCCTGAGGAGACACACACACACACACACACACACACACACACACACACACACACACACACACACACACACATATATATGGGTGAACAAGTATGTAAATACGCTGTTTTGGGGGCCAGGGGCGGGGCTGCGAGGGGCCGTCCCACCACCATTAAGTAGCTGAATGAAGTGAGTCGGACATAAAACCACCAATGATGGAGAATTTACATGGAGATAAAACCAGAGAGAGAGAGACAAGGAGGTGAGGAAGAGGAGGAGGTGAGGAAGAGGAGGAGGAAGAGGAGGAGGTGAGGAAGAGGAGGAGGAGGAAGAGGAGGAAGAAGAAGAGGAGGAGGAAGAGGAGGAAGGGGAGGAAGAGGAGGAAGAAGAAGGGAGGAGGAAGAGGAGGAAGAAGAAGAGGAGGAGGAAGAGGAGGAAGGGGAGGAAGAGGAGGAAGAAGAAGAGGAGGAAGGGGAGGAAGAGGAGGAGGTGAGGAAGAGGAGGAGGAGGAGGAAGAAGAAGAGGAGGAAGGGGAGGAGTTCAGCAGGTGGTAGAATGAGTGAGGAACTTACAAATGAAGCGTAGGCCAGAGCCACGACTCCTGCTGCTACTTCAGCGATGAAGATGATGAGGATGATGCAGAAAAACTGGAGGAAGAGATACAAAGATAAATCAGGGGTCAAAGGTCAGAGCTCAGGGGTCAAAGGTCAGAGCTCAGGGGTCAAAGGTCAGAGGTCAGAGCTCAGGGGTCAGCGCTCAGGGGTCAGAGGTCAGAGGTCAGGGGTCAGAGGTCAGAGCTCAGGGGTCAGAGGTCAGAGCTCAGGGGTCAAAGGTCAGAGCTCAGGGGTCAGTGGTTAGAGGTCAGGGGTCAGAGGTCAGAGCTCAGGGGTCAGTGGTTAGAGGTCAGAGCTCAGAGGTCAGAGCTCAGGGGTCAAAGGTCAGAGGTCAGGGGTCAGAGCTCAGGGGTCAGTGGTCAGGGGTCGGAGGGGAGGGGTCAGGAGGAAGAGAAACAAAGATAAATCAGGGGTCAAAGGTCAGAGCTCAGGGGTCAAAGGTCAGAGCTCAGGGGTCAAAGGTCAGAGGTCAGAGCTCAGGGGTCAGCGCTCAGAGCTCAGGGGTCAGAGCTCAGGGGTCAGAGGTCAGAGCTCAGGGGTCAGTGGTTAGAGGTCAGAGGTCAGAGCTCAGGGGTCAGAGCTCAGGGGTCAGAGCTCAGGGGTCAGAGCTCAGGGGTCAGTGGTTAGAGGTCAGGGGTCAGAGCTCAGAGCTCAGGGGTCAGAGGTCAGTGGTCAGAGCTCAGGGGTCAGAGCTCAGGGGTCAGAGGTCAGAGCTCAGGGTCAGAGCTCAGAGGTCAGGGGTCGGGGGTCGGGGGTCGTACCGTGAGCAGCAGACACCTGCTCTCCTTGGTGGCGCCGCAGCAGCCGATCAGCCCGAGCAGAATCAGAACCGCTCCGATGGCGATGCAGAAGAATCCGACGTTGACGAAGTGAGCGGCCTGAGGGGAGAACGGAGCGAGCAGCTGCAGGAAGGAGGCGCCGTCCACGCTCACCCAGATCCCCATGGCCACCAAGGCCACGCCCCCCAGCTGCACACACACACCCAGCCGGTGAGCATCACCACCTGTGCAGGTGTTTTCACTGCTGGGTCACATGACCGCAACAGGACCCAGTCATTTCCTCTGATAACAGCTGCCATTGTTGGCTCCGCCCCCACCACCTCTGCTCACTGTGACATCATCGTGCCCCTAACGTCCATATATGGTCATTTGATCGAGACCCTGGGAAACCTGACATCATCTTCACATGGCCTTGAATGACCCCGACAGTCTGCGTCACACACACACACACACACACAGATACAGACACACACAGATACAGACACACACACACAAAGACACACACACACACAGACAAAGACACACACACACACACACACACACACACACACACATACACAGACACACTCACACAGATACAGACACACACACACACACACACACAGACACACACACACACACACAAAGACACACAGACACATACACACACAGACAAAGACACACACACACACACACACATACACAGACACACTCACACAGACACACACACACACACAAAGACACACAGACAAAGACACACACACACATACACAGACACACTCACACAGACACAGACACACACACACACACACACACAGACACACACACACAGGCAAAAAGAGACACAGACACAGAGACAGACAGAGAAAGAGAGGCG
>JAFBJT010108349.1:167778-213498 GCA_016785325.1 Chascanopsetta lugubris
CCCCTGTAAGCCCCCCCCCCCCCCCCCCCCGCTGTCTGGACACTAAGAAATATGGAATCAGCACCTTCACTAAAGCAGAACAGAGAAGTCTAGAAGTGAACGAAAGCACTCTGTAGGATTCTTTTCATTAAGACCAGTTCAGTGTGAATGTTGAGAGGACTACCTGCCTGCACAGCCCTTCTTCCTTTTTATTTTTTTTAAACTACACAATCTTTATCTGTAACAGCCATGGCGTCCTTGGTCCCAGGCGGCAGAGGCAACACAATAGTTGTGAAAATAACTTCCACTAAGCGAGATCAATAAATGCAGTCAAAGCATAAAAGATACTACAATCAAGTCTGCTCAGTCCAGTTAGCGCTGTACAACATTTACTCGGATACCTGTTTTCTTTGTTGCTGTGCTCTGTTCTTCTTATTCCATTTACCATCCTGACAAATTAAGACCTAATAAGAGGAGACAGGGACATGGAGCCAGTTCTCACATTCCTTTTAAAAACTAAACTGTATTTGATCCCTCTTCTATCCACTTGGTCCCACATCTAAATCCACCCAATGTTTGGAATCAAGTCTACTACACAAGGTGTTTGTTGTTTCAAAGTCTGATGAACTGGCTTCATGGAATAACCTGAGTAACATTGGGTTTTTTTTTTAATATATATTTCTTTTTTTATTTGATGCTACTATGAATGATCCACACAGTGGAAACACCTCCTCCCTCAGAGACTCTCCAGTACTAGAACAAAATGACCTCCCCCTGTACCTGTACTACTACCTCCTCCCCTACACCTCTAGCACCTCGCTCACAGCCTGTGAGGGTTGACCCATTTGTAAGTGCCCTCGTAACGAAATCCGACTCTCTTTGAAAGGTTGTCTGCTTCCGTCGGGCCGCGGCTGCAAGAGAAGAGGCACCATCACATTAATTTCTTAGTATTGAAATCCTCCTCCGGTTCATTTTACTCAGTGTATCATGTCCAACTGCAGTTCTACAGAAATTAGTCTTGAAATAATAATAGCATGTCAACACTTCTTGTTCTCTTACCTCAAAGTCATTGAGGTTTTTTTAAATGACTTTTCAGTGACTTTTTTGTAATGAAGAATAAGACGACCAGTAAATGTTGCTCTGTTGCTAATGAGCAGCTCAAAAAGACAATAGTCTTATCACAGATATTATATTATGGTTTTCTATCATGGAGACAATGAGCCAATGTTTGCGGTTAAGTTAATTATTAGATTTGTATCATGATCATTCCAATTAAAATAATGATTTAAAACTGGGAAAAACATTTATTTTGATCAGACTAAAAGAAAGTGTTTTATAAAGGGTTTAAACTCAAATGATTTCAAAGACGTGTTGTTTTTGGATGAATTACAAAGTGACTTACGACACAATGGCTGCACCAAAACAATGCCTTACTTTCATTAGAAAGAAAATCTAGGTCACAAGTCCTTTGTAGTTGTTGATAAATAACAAAATCACAAATAACTACTTTCATTTTCAGAGTTTGTGTTCTCTCTTCCATGTGTAAAGCGTGAAGAATAAATAGACCCATTTCCTACCTTCCATATTTGTATGGAATTGGTTTTGGCTTCTCTTTGTCTATGTGATGGAGGAGAGGCGTGAAGATCCTCCATGCTTGTCGAAGCTCATCACTGCGCACACAAACAATTCAGCGTTTAGTGGCGATCATAAAAATCACAGCTGTCACCTCATAAAAGTAAAGGCTTATAAGAACTCCTGTCTTTCTCTGAGCCAAGGCAGAGTAACGAGACGCTCTGCTGCCACCTAGTGTTCAAACCCACTCACAGGCGGTCAAATAAGACGGATGAGACAACATGAGACTGACCTGCGAACAAAGTGCATTTGACTCCCACAGAAGACATCGAGGATGAGACGCTCGTAAGCGTCTGGAAGTTTCACATCCTGTAAAGACGACACAAGTTTTCAACATTTGCGTGATGGATATTACCATGGAACCCGACAAAAGGTGAGTTATATGGCTTCCTTAAAGAATCAGTCAAATGTTATTGTGACGTTAGCTTGATATTTGCTTTGTATTTTCAGATTTCCCAGAGAATGATTCATGGATCCTCAAGGATGAAAATCAGGTAAATATAAACTTTTGATACTTAGACTGATGTCGGAGTGTGTGAAGTAAATGCAGGGAGACTTATTATTCATTTTTGTGTGTTCACACAAATTGGCCTGAACCTGCCTTGTATCTACTCTTGTAGGTGAGGTCCAGCTCGGTCTCCTCAGGGCTGAAGTAGACGCCGGGTTTCTTGCTCATCATCTTGGCGTAGACGGCCTCGTTGGGCTGCACGCGCACCACCAGCTCGTTCCTGTGACACTGATTCCCGAAGATGTCCCCCGGCACGTCTGTGAACTGTAGCCGCACCTCGGCCTTCCGCTCGTTCAGCGCTTTCCCGCAGCGAAGGATGAAGGGAACACCTGAGGTGGATGGAGTCCATGCCAGTGTGTTATGAAAGGTTATGAAAGTACACAGCAGGATATGTGGCATGAGGAGTGTTTGCTTTTGTGAAGGGCAAAGTGTGTTTACCGTCCCAGCGCTCGTTGTGCACATAGAGCACGACGGTGGCGAAAGTGGCCTGAGTGGATCCTTTGGGGACCGTGGGGTCATCGAGGTAGCCCAGTTTGGCGTCTCCCTCGCCTTCAGGGTCCCCAACGTACTGACCCAGCACCACGTCAGACATGGACACTGGGGGGATGCACTTCAGCACCTTCACCTGCAGGAGAGAGGAATTGGAAGAATTTTAATGTCCCGCAACTTCACCACTAAATTCTACACACACGTCCTTTAAACCACAAAGCTGATATTTTTCCATTCTTGCTTTTCAAATGTCAAATAATTTTTTTTTTTTATTTTAAAAAATGAAAGGTTTTTAAAGCTGTGAAAATTCCAGAGGAAGTGTTGGACATGTGATGTTAAGCAGGGCTCTGCAAATGAACCTTAAACTAATTTTGTCTTCACAACAGGAAAAGACCGTGGAGGACGTCTGGGAATCAGTCATTAGGAAAATGTTGAAAATCACGAGGCCTAGTTCTCTCCGACACCGAGCTCCTGCGACTGTTTACATTACATTTAAACATTAAAAAAAAACAAATCCCCCCCCCCGCCGGTTTTTCTTTTTGGTCTCTAGGGGGAGATGATGTACCTTTTCATCCCTAACATCATCGGAGCTGGTGGAAGCTGGTTTCTCCATGGCAACCAGGCAGAGCATCTGGAGCAAGTGGTTCTGCATTACATCTCTGATCGTGACAAAAGGAACCCATGGCCACAGGAGAGACAGGCAGAGGAGAGAGGTGTGTGATCATCTTCATCATACATTCAACACATTTATATCACACGTTATTACTGAAGGTGATTTCATTCTGCTCACCGGATGATGCCAAAATCATCAAAATAGCCTCCTCGCCCCTGAGTGCCAAACGGCTCTTTAAATGTGAGGACGACACAGGCGACGCTGTCCCTGTTCCAGATCGGCCCGAAGATCCGGTTACCAAACCTGCAATAGACATCCCATAATGCTTTTGAGCTCAGCGACAGCCGGGGGAACACCTGTTCATGACAACATACATAAACATTTCCCCTCTTCTTTGTTGCTAATTAGAGGCTCGTCTCCGTTTACTTTGTGTAACATCCACAGGGGATTTCCTAAAACAAACCACCTGGAGCTGAAGCGCGGCATAAAATGTCCTTAAATCAACAGGGGACAGTTATTCAAAGTGAGGTGGGAATTTTCGAAAAGCAAACAAAAATAATTAAATACGGATCGATAATATTTTGAAATAGACATCAATCAAATGAGAGGAGGCTGTTCTCACCTGAGCACCATGAGGTTCTGCACCATCTCTTTGCCCAGGTAGTGATCGATGCGGTAGATCTGCTCCTCGGTGAAGAGGGAGGAGAGGTGAGTGGTCAGCTCCTCCGAACTCTGAAGGTCACGTCCAAATGGTTTCTCCACAATCACCCTGTTCCAACCTCTACACACACACACACACACACATACACACAGATGCTAAATGTAACAAACTCATTCTTATCTGCTTTGCTTGACACTGATCTTCCTTTTCTTTTAGTTCAATTAAAGTCCAGTCGCTGTGATTATGGATCAAGACGTAAACAAGGAAACAGGGGTAACGTTTCCCTTTGATGTTGAACTTATTCCGACACTTTTACAAAAATACGTTGTCTGATACAACTCTAATAAAACATATTTATGAAGTTAAAGGTCCAAAGTGTTATAGTTAGTTGACATTATGAAATGTAAAATAATTACAGGGATGTTTTGTATGTGTCTATAATCACATGACTTTAAGAATTGTTGTCAGAGGCCTCATGGTTGCACTATTATGTTTTTTCAGTAGCCAGGGGGGAACAGGCAAATCATCCACAGCTTCCAGTGGCACAGATACATGTGTCCAGATATACAAGTGAAAGATCCCTCTGATGGATAAAAATGGACATTAGGTAAACAGGACATAGTAACAGTCAGTGAAAGAAGATCGTGCACTGACTTGGTGCTCATGCAGCGGTGCTTGATGTTTTTGGTGACATCGTGGTAGACTGTTGGGGGCAGAGCCAGGTAGAAGAGACGGTTTGCCTCGGCTCCTCCGGGCAGGGACTGAATGTGCGCATCCAGTCTGGAGAAAGACGTCTCGTCGGCATATTTGCCACTGATGTAGGTGTTCCTGCTGAAGAACGCAGCCAGCCGATCCGCTTCTGTGTCCATCACCTGGGCCAGGGGGTGAGAATGTACAAATCAAAACAACTCTGGGGCTTTCATTTGTCCTTTTAGTTCCATGTTGGAAATGAACATTAATATACTGATTTTTACAAATCCCCCTCAGGGAAGGATCGAGGGCCGGGTATTTCAAAAGACGAGGCATCTCAGATATCCAGCTTCACCTTCAGGTACGGCATGCAGGCGGTGCGGATCGCATCTATTGTCAAGTCAGAGCGAGCGAAGCCCACGAAATACGTCTGCTCGGGGAGGAGGCCGTCTCTGAACAACCACCTGGTGGAATAAAAGAGAAAAACACGGTCGCGGCAGGTAAGAATAGAGTCTGTAAGTGAAGTCATGTGATCAGAGGTTCACTCACCAGAGAGTTGGGTAGATCTTCTTTTTAGCCAGGTCCCCCTACAGATAGAGAAGCACAGGTTTCACCGTTAAACGACGGGCATGTACTTAGTGTTGCTGCTGCCTTTGCTCCGAATGACATCACATGACATGACATCGGGCGTCCCGAAAGAAGGTTTCATTACTTTTTCAGTTATTTGTAGTAATGCCAACAGGACACAAAAGCCCGTCGTGCTGTCGACTGACATATGCCGAAGAACCTGTTGCTGCAGTGGGATCAAAACTGACACTGTCTTACTGTTGCCTAACACGTCTCAGGAGACACTGCGTTCACAGTGTCGGCACTGTGCGTTCTGGTGTCAGGCACCGACAGCCAGCTGGACTCATCCTGAGCGCTGTGAACCGCATGCATCGTAAAGCCAGTGAAGTCACTGCGGCTGAGAAATCCCATAAAAGCATAGCGCGGGCTGACGTCACATGACACTGATTAACTGATGACATATTAATTGGTCTCACCGTGAAGGGTTTCAGATGTGCAGCTCCTGTATTACCCCCCCCCCCCCCCCCCCCCCCCCCCCCCCCCCCCCCCCCGAGGCACTGGGCTCCTCCCTCACATAAATTCCCCAAAGTGCTCATGAAGCACTGAGCAGGGTTGTTCTGTACCGTTCATCTGGTGTGTAAAAAAAACTAACTTGGTCACAGCTCTCATATCATCACAAGTCAACAACTATTTATGGAGGATCAATGAGTAAATATTTTTTTAAATGGTGGTGGGGCCAGGTGCATTCACTTGGTACATTCACTAAGAGTGATATTAAGCAGCGATAGCAGACCTCTTGTAAAGCAGCGGCAGTGGCACAGACGTGAATCACACACACACACACACACACACACACACACACACACACAGCAGCACAATGAGCAGCCTCGCTCCTCTGAGCCGCCTGTGTGTCACCATGAAAGAAAAACGCTGACCGTCAGTGACGCTGCAAAAAAAAGCCGCCTCCACAGAAAGGACACGGCAAAGGAAGCGCTGGACTCACTCATTACAGCCCGGACAGACGTTCAGAAACAGACAACATAACCAGCAAAAAACCAAGGTCTGATCATGTGTTTCTACGACTTAACAATCAGATGGGTTCGAATATGAGGCGAGACACGGTGAAAGAGGAGATTTGCATTAGACTGCATCAGTCTACCTCCATTCTGGTCGAGTCGTCACCTGATCTCATCTGGTTTTGTTATCAGGATCTCATCACTATTTATTTCTTCTTTCATTCACATGAATGGGGAACTATGTCACATCAGAAAAGTTGAATAACAGATTCCCCGGATCTGACCCCTGATCTGGATCCACACCTACGCAAATTCGATTCTTGCCTGAATCACAATGAGTTACGTACCGAGTTCCACTGAGTTTAATGGTAATCCATCGAGCTGTGTGTAACACTGCAAAACAACAGGCAACCAAAGCAAAGCTGATTGAAACATACCCTCTTTGGCAACTGTCAAGTACTAAGACCTGCACTATGTGTTGTTTCACATCAGACTCTTGGTCCATTTCCTGGTTTATTTTGCCCTTTATTCACACATCACCACGGTTAAATATAACTGTTTTCTTAAATCTATTTTTTCCACCAAATGAGAACGCAGAGAGCAATAATGATGAGGTCGTCCCAACTTGTGAAAGAGTTTTGAAAGTGTCGCTGACCTCCGGTGCTCATTTGCAGAAGCTCCGTGAAACCAGTTTCCTGAAGCTTTTCCTTAATTGGTGCAGAACAGTGCCAACACAAACGATGGTTCTCCTCCAGGCCATTTATTGATTATAATGTATTATGCATTTATTATAAATGTGTCAAAGGTATTACCATTCATTCTAACAATGTACTAACTGACACTTTCCTTAAAACAAGCACTAGAGAAGCTGTGACTACACCCCCCCCCACCCACTCGCCCGCCCTTCTCTCACCGATGCTCCCATGATGATGAAGACGTGGACATCGGACTGATGGAACTCTTTATCTTCATGCAGCTCCTTCCTCAGCTCCCCGAACACCTCCGAGCGAGAGAGGGGGATGCGGCTCATTTTCTCTACAAGCAGAAAAAGAGAAAAAAAAAAAATACTCAGAACGGTTCTACAAGTTAAACAAACCCTGCACAAGACAAACAGGGACTTCCACCTCACGGTACAGTAATTATCACCAGAGCCCCCGTGGCTGGAGAACACAGAGACACAGTGGGGTGTTTCAGGTGTGGGCTGAGTTGAAACAAAGGTAAGTACAGCGACAGGTTTTGACAACAAAGCCACATTGTTTGAAAAATAGTTGGTTTGGAAATGGTCTGAAAACCAAAGCTATTTCCTCTTGCACTTCCTCCTTCCTTATTCAGCAAGTGAAGTAACGGAGGAGGAGATGTTTGTGAGAGAGGGGCGAGCTCAGAGTGTGTCACTCCGACAGTCAAATCAGGAACCTTTTATTTATTTTTTTCAAACCACTTTTTACACAACTGACTTCTCTGTTCATTATTGCAAACTTGTTCTGCAACACATCTGTAGGAAGCTGTGTGATGACATATGGACACTGTTCTACCATGGTGGTGTGAGGTTTACAATTTCAGACATATGGAGCAATAAGTGAGGATTATTATCTGGGGGTCAACAGATTATTCCCCTCTTGTAATCAATACCTGGCATGACGCCAATTTTCTGTGTCAAACTTTTATTTGTTTGATAAAGTGAAAACGTTAGTTTCAAATGAGAAAGTATCCTCCTTTGGCTCCATTGTACCGCCTCTGTTCTCTTTTAACTCACGACTTATATTTATATATATATATATTTTAGATTTATAAATACATAGATTTTCATCTTTACTGTAAATACACTGAAATGCCCATCAGCCACACTAACAAACTGATCATTGTTATCAGCTCTGACCCCTTTTCATTCCCAATCAAAAAAGCATCACGTCTCCATTTCATAACATCAGACAGTGGCGTGTTCATGGTCAGAAGTAGAAGAAGACACTCCTCTGTGCACGTTATGTAATCCACTGACTGACTGATTATTTGGTTTGTGGAACAAAACGGTGATGGGAGAACTCCCATCAAAATATAATAGAATAAAGCCTGAATTGTAATAAGGCTGCAACTACGTTGTTAAATGATGAATGTGGTGATTTGTTTTTTTACTTGGATAAAGAGACAAAAAGCTACATTTACACACACGTGAACTTCCACAACATTCTTTCAATTCACACTCTTTGCTCTGAGATTACACATATTACTCAGTTTATTTAACAATCGTATCTGTTCAAGTGAATGCAATAGTCATTTCGTTATTTCTCTCTCTTCCCACTCACACCGGCGGTAATGTCTGTACAGTCGATGGGAGGTCAGGTGATAAGGTTGGTGACGAGGCTGTGAGCTGTCCTGAGAGGGGAGATAGAAATCGAAGAGTAACCTCAATGAAATACTTGTGGTCTGACCACGCTCGCAGCCCCGAGGTACTTTAATTCAATAAAAACACAATCATATATGTGATAGTAGAAAACATAACGATTGTAGTACAATAGTACAATTGACTGCCCCTCCCCTCCCCCCCAGCTTTATCTATAGCTAAATTAGATGGGGACTATCTTAATGATGAATCAATATCTATCAAGCAAAAACTATATGTTTTTTTAATGGCTGTAAGACAAATGATTATTACTTCTCACTTTTAATAAATCAATGTTATCAATGATATTTTAAATGACATAGTTAATAGTTGCTATGTAATTATGCAGGTTATATGTTCTGTATTCATTATCTATCCCTGATTGTATTGATATATAAAATATACAAAACTTAACTGTACAACACTGTATCTCAGTGGGAGCTTCCAGATAAACTAAGAATGAACAATTATAGTAGATTATAGTAGATTTGAATGAATATATTTAATTTAATCACAAATCGTGTAATTTTAGACAATTTAAGACAAATCGACTTGTCCACGTGAAAGTAAATAAAAGGTATTAACTAGAATTAACCAGGATAAGAGACATTAGTCAGAAGTGATGGACACGGGGATTTCTGTCAAAACACCTCCTAGAAATAGCCTGACACATTCACACTCACACACACACACACACACACACACACACACACACACACAGAGAACAAACTATAATGATATTAGTCAAATCCTCCGCCAAATCCCCGCATTTAGAGAGCTAAACCTCACCGCTGAACGCCGCGATGAAGCTGGATACTTTCGGCTAACGTCTCAGGACAACACACGCTAACATATTGTTGTTGTTGCTGCTGGTTTCCCTTCGGGAATAGTTAGCTAGCTAAACTGTCGAGGAACGGCAACGTACATGTCATGATGCATACGAATGCTAAGAGGCTAACAGTAACAACACGAACGCTTAGCTTCACGCGCTGTTATGACAACACGGCACAGCTAGCTTACAGCTGACGACGGCTACATCGCATTACAACACAGAAAACACCGCACAAAGTCAAAGTGATGCTACTTACAGCTCCGTTTACGAGATGGGAACCAGGCAGGGACCCACAGAACAGTGAGAGAGGGCGCCGGGAATACGGGACACACTTTGAGAGCGCACACACACACACACACACTTGCGCTCGCACTGTGACTGGCTGACAGCCAAGAAGAACTAAAGACTGGTTACCTTATCTCTCCCTCTGTGTGTGTGTGTGTGTGTGTGTGGGAGAGGGAGTGTGCGAGTGTGTGTCTTCTTAGCCACTTCCCTGTTAAGGTGACACGGCAGATTTGAGAGATTTTATTGGTTTGAGAGAAACTCACCAGCGCTGGCCCGAGTTCCCATCACTCTGGAGTTCGGTGACGTCACGCAGCCGGCTGCAGTGGGAGGGGCCTCAGCAAGTTGGGAGAGAGCGACGGTATGTGAGGAAACTTTGTATTATGATAGAACGTAATATGATAGAATTGGTGTGAGTGTTTAGAAACACCCCCATGATTGTTTTATTTGTCTTCATAAATTGAACATTTTAATCCGATTTTTTTTTTCAAATCCTTTGATTCATTCTATTCGTTCATTCCTCTCTGGAGCTGTGTCCACATCCAGGCTATTGTGCAATACTTTTGGGACAGGCGTTCAGCAGTGCACACTGCATTGACTAGAATATGCATGATATAATATATGCATAATGCAATGTACACGAGGAAACTGGGGAATGCACGTGCAAATTAGTGTTTGAATAAGGACGAACCTGTTAAACCAGGAAGAACTGTTTATGACGTTATGATTGTAATATTGCTGATAAAGTCATACCCATCACCCTGCCTCTCCCCAGGGTTTACTTCCGGGGGGCGCGGTGTCATGGAGCAAACACCGATCCAGCCTCCAGCTGGAGTTGATTGCCTTGTTGAGGTGTACCAACTGCAGAGGGAACAGAGGGGGTGGAGTTTGTAGTAAGCCATCAATGTTGTGTTGTTTTCTTCTGTTTATTCTCTATTTGTTTACTTTCTTGTGTTCAAATCATCTATTGTTTGTTGATATTGATACTTTATAAGGTTAATTGTACATGTGTGCGTGAATAGATGAGTTGTAGGTGAGTTCGTGTTCATTGTGATAGTGGTACGGACCAGGGGAATTGAATACAGAGGGAAAACCCCGGATGTGAGCAGGTAGGAATGTAGAAGTGTGTTGTGTTGTGTTGTTTGATATGTCACCATACAACTTCACCATTGGGTGTCACTGAATCCTACACAGTGTGCATTCAGCATTATGTGCAACTGTAGAGATTTATGTGTTTGCTATTGAATTACATTCATTCTATTTTTATTTATTAATTGTATTTTCTGTATTTGAGCGCTTCTGTAATATGTAAACTGAAAACATCTTAAATCATCTTAAACCGACTCAATGTAAAAAAGGAACAAGTTCATCCTGTTTGCTCCTTCGTTTTGAAATTCTGACCCATGTCGTATTTGATGTTTGGGTAAAAGTATACATATTAGAAGAGTCAGCACTGTTCTTCAACACTTGTGCACACTGTTCCTTTAACATCACTGGTAAATACATGAGCACAAAAGATAGCCATTGATTTTTTTTATTTTTTTTTCTTCAAGGGGAAATGTTATTTTTCTCTTTGTCATAGTCCTCAACTCTTCTTCATCCTTCAGCTTTAGCAAAAACACTCCCCTCTCCAGCTCCAACTCAGGGAAAATACAAAGAAAAGAAAAACAAATACGGAAGGATTCATCAGGCCTGAGCAAAACACTGTTTCAGTAGTATGGGGACAACCTTCCTCCCCTCTCATACCCCCCCCCCCCCCCCCCCCCCCCCCCCCCTCCCGAAAACATCCCAAGAGTTAACAATCAACACAAGTCTATGGACAGCCAATAGAAATAGAATACATACAATGCACGTTTTTATAAACTCATGTCCGTTCTATAGAAACTCTTTGCTTATATGAATCACTCGTCATTGGTCACAGTTCACGTGTTAGTTGGTGATCTCCCTTTAACGTCGCCCACCGGTGCCCCCGGTGGCCCGAAGTATCATTGCACAGCAGGGACCAATAAGCACAAGGCTGCGTGAGCTGGCTTTGGTACAAACATGATCAACTGTTGCTGGCCATTGTTGTAGAGAGTGTGGCAGAAGAGCTGTATGAGCCAGGGCGAAATTTGCGGATGTTTGCGTCTCGACGAGCCCTTGTCCCGGTCCACACGGAGCAAACAGGCACAGTTCCTGTTGAGTGGGAATTCTACCATTTGATTCATATTAACTTAAGGCAATCAGACTCGGACAGGTTTTGCCCAAAGACTGAGAGTTGTGGGGGAATCATAATAATAATAATAATAATAATAATAAAAGTAAATAAAAACTATGCATGTAGACCCACTAATTCTGCCTGTCCTGTTCACATAGGAATGCTATCAGACATTTAATGTGTCAACGAGAGGTTTGTCTCGAGAGACCGACAATACTGCTGAGGTGGCATAAATATAACACAGTGAATCACCTGCAAACGTGTGTGTTTACTGCTATGCTTACGTGAGCATACACCACGTGGGCTCTGCTGCGAAGGCAGCTAATGGTTATTACTGACTACACATGATCACGCCTACCACCAGCTGCAATACCGCTTGTGTACACTAGGATTGGACGTCAGGATTTGTCGGGCTGCAGTTGATCAGTTGGTACCAGTGAGCTTGAGCTGTTCAAACTGGCGTTTTTACAATAAAAGCGTGCTGGTCTTTGATCCGTATAATTGGAATGAAATGATCATAATAAGCATAATAATTAATCAGAATCTCCATAATAATAATAATAATAATAATAACAACATTAAGAATATACAAATGATGGATACAGAAGTGATACAAAATACCCTACAGTTAAAACAAACAGAAATGAAAACGAGAAGATACCACAATCAGACATGCTTCAAAGCGGTTATGTTTGGCAAGAAAGCAGTTTTTGTTGTATCATAAAAACCTCACAGTGAAAATAGTTATGCCCCTCCAGGATTACAAAGCACAGTTTTCAGTCAAAATCAATATATATATATTTTTTTTCTCTCTTTCCTTCATCTAGTATTTCTTCTTCATAGAAGAACCAGGATGCGCTGAAAGCCCCTCCAAGCCCCTCCCACTCTCCCCACAATAACTCTCGAATTCATTCCTTCATTTCTCATTTTTTTGCACCAGAAAACGCTGGTCTGAAAGGGAAGGAGCAGTTGTTGACGACATACTGTTATGGCTGAAACCCGCCGCGCAAGCACGGCGCTGCTCAAGCTCCAAGGAACTGATCTGACGTGAAACCATGACGAAGAGGATCCTAATTCTAGTCGCACCGAGATAAAAATATAGATTTCACTTTCTGATCACATGGTCTTTCGTCTAAATTGAGGGCAATAATTCAGAATGTGTTTGATCAGCTTTCCTTTGCTGCCTGAATGACAGACGAAATAAATAAATTGTACACATCTTATGAAAATAATGAAGAAGAGAAGAGAAGGGTTCAGGTGGAACGAAAACAAAGGCGGTGGTCATTGCTGACGTTAGCGAGAACATATCAAACATGTCTTGCCTTGCTTTTAGTAAATACTTTAGTCTTTGGTCAATATATTCCTCCTCAGTTTATACATATATTCATACACACACAAATATGCATGTACATACACACATAGACGTGTAATAAACTGGATATTTGTGCACGTATGTATTCACACTTTTTCATAAAGGACCTTTTGCACAAAAACACCGAGATCGAAATAAATAATTAATCCAGAAATAAAACATGAGTACCTGTTCATAAGTCATGTGATAAAAAAATACAGAAAACAAAATAATAATAATAATAATAATAATAATAATAATAATAACACAAAGTAAAATTAAAAAGTAGCCTTATGTACAGCGTTAATCTTCTTTTGACACAGGCTAAAAGGCGTTGTTTTTAAATAAACAGACTTTGCATCTTTCAAGAAGCCTGAGAGAGAGGCTAGACATGAGAAAAACACTTGTCCTTCAACATGTATGTGAGCCAAAATGGCCGCCGACCGAGAACTGTTTCCTCCCGTCGAGAACACTTTCCTTTTCCAAGTCTTAAAAGGGTTTCTTTTCCTCTTTGCGTGGGATTCAAGTGATGGCGTCTCCAGTTTGTGGCCGTTCCCTCACACTGTGAGTCCTCGCTCAGCGCTGCCATGTCCGTGCCGTGGGAATCGTCCCAGCATCTGCTGTTTCCATGGCTGCTAACTGTTGGGCGGGCCGTCATTCAGGAAGTAGGTTGTCATTTCCCCTTTACCTTTGACCTTGACCACCCCGCGACACTCCAACACATAGCCTCTGCTTGAGAGCACCTGATAGAGGTCTGTGGTCACCTGCCAGCAGAGGAGTAGGAGGCGGAGTTACTATTTTTAATATTCACATAAAAAAAAGAGACACAGAAAAACACTATTATATATATTTTTAGCATATATATATATGTACTTATTTATTTTATCCACATTAAAACTGGAAGGACAGGACATGATGGAAAAGCACTCTGCCCCCTACTGACCCGGCATATGTACTACCACACTTTGAATGTGTTTGCATTGTAAACACAACCACGAGTTATTGTGGAATGGAGGTTGTGTGAACATCTCACCTGTATGCGATCAGGCACACCTGTGCTGTCCATGCGACTTGCCACGTTGACTGTGTTCCCCCAGATATCGTACTGAGGCTTCCGCGCCCCGATGACCCCTGCTACCACAGGTCCAATGTTCAGACCTGTGGATGAACCACAATCAAAATGCATCACACACACACACACACACACACACACACACTGCATCAACAAGCGCTGCTATGTCTCATCACGGCGGCAGAGATTCTCTCGTACGCACCGATCTTCATCTGGAAGTTGTTGAACGAATGCTCGTTGATGTACTTCATCTGTTCTCGTAGTCTCATGGCGTAGTCGGCCAGCGCGATGATATGGCTGCGACCCTCTTTGTCGTAGGTGGAGTCATTGAGGCCCGAAGCCGCCATGTAGGTGGAGCCGATGGTTTTGATCTTCTCAAGTTGCCTGTACTTCTCTTCGCTGATGATCTGCGGGATTATAAATCAATAAAAAATCAAATCAAATCACGGCCAGCTTTTGCAGAATGTTATGATGTCACTGTGACAGCGACCTTTGACCCTTTGGATATTCACTCTGGTCGGTTCATAATTGTATTCACTTGGACATTTGTTTGTTTATCTTTTTCAGTCATTTGTGGAGACATGGCCGAAAGCTCAGTCAGTATTTTGTGTGGTTGCAGTGACTTTGACCTTTGACATATCTGCTTAGCACGTGGATTAGAGCAGTAATACTGTTTTACATTGATGGTCCTTATCGCAAAAAAACAACTGTACCCTACCATTACAATAAACGATAAATCAAAGACCAAAAAAAAACAACTTTTGGAGAATAACATGTTTAGGCTGTTGAAAGAGCTACTGCAGGTTCTCCTACAGGCCTGGAGGGGGCGGAGTCAGGCGAGGGGTATTCGTCCGTACGTTACATCGAGCAGATGTCTGACTCGTGACGCCGCAAAGACTTGAACGCACCTCGTCGAAGTCGGCGATGATTTCGTTGAGCAGCCGCAGACACTCCACCCCCTCGTTGTTGGCCTCCAGCTCCACGTAGAACTCTGAGAAATTGCTGATGGAGGCAAACATGACGGCCACACACTCGCAGGACTGGTAGTACAGTTCATCGTTGCGCCGCTCGCGTGCCAGGAAGTGCGCGGCCACGTCTTTAGGCAGAATGTTGTGGAGAAGGCGACGATTGTAGGCTTGAAGCTCCTCCATCTCCTCCTTCTCCTCGGTGGCCTGCGAGAGAGAAGCCGCCTCGTCACTTATCACGCAGCACACGGCATCATCACGCCTTCATGTGTTCACGGGGAACCCTGTGGCCTTCAGCTGCAGCGTAGGGAGGCTGTCTGCCGTCGCGGCGTACTGGTGCCCTCTAGTGGCGTGAGGCGGTACTTACCTGTAATTTCCACAGGAAGTCGAGGCGTGCAGTGGATTCCACCTGCTGGGCGTGCAGGTACAGTGCCAGGACAAAGACTGTGAGGATCACTGGGGTCATGACCCTCAGGGACACTTTGGTCACAACAAATGGGCTGTAATCACACACACACACACACACACACACACACACACACACACACACACACACACACACACACATGCACACACACGTGGTCAAACTGCTGACTCATTGGTTGAAATGAAAATAGCACTGCTGCATTAATGCACTGGCCAAAGAAAGAAAAACATCCTAAAAATATCAGCGCATTAGTTCTCATTGTGTAGTGTGATGTTTCAGACTCACCACTGCTTTGTAGTTTCATTGAAACTGGACCTATGGAAAAATACAAAGGATATTTGATATAATAAAGAAGGTAAATATTGTAATCAACTATTTTCATTCAAACTGATTTAAATCAGAATCTTACCATTGAGCACTAGTTTCATTTAAATCACTGAAAAGAAAAAATAAATATTTGAAAATTAGAACATATAAAAAAAATCCAATGCACATTTTAATTCTGCACCAGCACAGTTGAACTGCCTGGGGCTTATACCCACCATGATTTTGCCCAAAGTTGTTTAATTGGATTTTACCAAAAATAATAACAAAATAATGCAAATAATGATGTCATACCAAAGCCAAATAGAATTTCTTTTTTTTCCCCTTACTGCTGATTTCATGCTTAACAATAACAATTATACTCTATTTCTCTTCCCTCCACCCAGCGTGCGGCACTCACATGGCATTGGAGGTGACGAAGAGGTCGGCGTTGTCAAAAAGTGCTACTTGTGGCCACTCCACCAGCAGCAGGAAGATGAGCTGGATGAGCAGCATGAGGGCCAGCTTCCCTATGCTGCTGATCTGCAGGAACACCGAGCAGGCCAGCAGCGTCAGCAGCACGCTGTAACTGAAATACTGACACCAGCAGGAGAGGGCAGCGTCACACGGCCGTGTCATCAACATCACACAACACACAGGTGCAAATGTGAGCGTCTTATTTTGAAGGTGGCTGAGGCGGTGGTTTCGTCCGCTAACCAGACGTTGGTCCGGTGGAGGTTCAGTCCCCAGTTTTCTCCACATTCTGATTACTGAGGTGTCTGGCCCTGATGTCTGTAGAGGCTGTGTGTTGCTATGTAACATGTGAGCATAACTAATAGATGAGCTCACCTCAGGGAAGGGGCAGGAGGGGCCCTGGCTGGGGCAGATCTCCAGACCCCCCTCCACAGACACATTCAGGCTGCGGATCAGACAGGGCGTCACCAGGGCCACAGAGGTGTTCAGCTTCTCCGCGACGCACGACGCCAAGCTTGTCGTGTCACAAGCGAACTGCAGGAAACACACACACGCACACACACACACGCACACACACACACACACACACACACACACGTTTATTTCACACATCATCTATTTCAAAGGCATACATCTTCCAAAGCCATATCTTTTCAAAACAAAAGCTCTATTGTTTGGGACAGTACAAAGCACGGCAGCGACATTTTGCTTTTATTTTGAAGCATAATTGCTTCAGAGATGTTGACCCCTCATTTCTTCTGTCTCACGAGAATAACCCAAGGGCCTAGTGTGAGCAATCACAAAAGAGCTGGCCAGCTGGCCAACCAGAGCAGTCTGTGAGGGAGGGGCAGGAACTCTACAGAGCATTTCAGGGAAAGGGTGGACTCAGACTGTCAGCCAATCAAATTGTCTGATGCTTGGAACTAGTTTGACATGTCCCCTTTACTGTAAATGAGATCTGTGTGTTGACTTTGTGTACTCACCATATTAACAAAGGCAGAGATGAAGACGAGGATGATGGTGAAAACTCCGACCAGGGTGCTGTTGGTGCGAGACTGGACAATCTTCTTTGAAACAGTCTGCATTGCAGCTGGAAAGAGCTACGACAAAGAATTATTCATAAATATCAATAAAGAGCGAATGGTCAAAAATATTGATCGGCTCCTGTGTGATGTGATACCTTGATGCAGGAGTATATGGCACAGATGAAGAGGATGTTGGCGAGGATGAAGAAGATACTGATGTAGATTCCCAGCATGACCAGGGTGCTGCAGGAACATACAGAACATCAAAGTTACCACACAACACTATGCGTCTCTTTGTTTTAGAGTGGCGGCTGTCAATCAAATTCAGGCCATAATGGACGAGTCCTTGTGAAACTTTAATAACTACGGGCATGATATAGAATATATATGTGTCAGAGAAAATTCATTTGGAACACAGTAGAAAATTATTTTTTATATCATCATTATTTTTTTATATTATATTATATTATATTATATTATATTATATTATATTATATTATATTATATTATATTATATTTATATATCACAACAATGTATGAATTCAAATAAAATACAACTGACTCATCTTGTAAGTCTACCAGACCTCTATTCATTCAAATGAGACGAGCAGAAATTAAGCTTGACTTAAATTGGAGGCCACCCATTGGTCAATCTAGATGATTGACACTTTTATTGACAAATCAGAGTCAAGAAAATCGAGGGGTAGCACCCAAATTCAAATGGGAGACACCAATGACGACCCAGAAGAAAGTGACGTCACAGACAGCGAGCCTCCTATCTAAACAACCGGTGACTCATTTCAAACTAACGTGAAGACGTAGGAGGAGCCATTAGTAGCGCGTTTCCGGGTTGGAACTTAACTGTTGACCAAGCGACATCAAAGGTAAAACACATTTTATGATTTAGTGAAGTTTGTTTTCGCTACTCTTTGGCTGCTGGTGGGCTGTGTTTTTGTTGCACAGTGACAAGGCAGACATCTTTGTCGTCTACTACCACACAACATCCGGTTTGTTGTGCTTCTTTGAAATGGTGAAAGTAGCAGAAGCACTGTTGTGGAGACAAGCTGTTTTTGTGTTGTTGTTGTTGTTACATGGCCTTGTCATTCTGAGGGTTCGCATCATGTTTGGTTTGGGTGGCAGTGCTTGGTAGAGGCTTTTAGCTGAGTTTCTCCTTGTCATTTTTGATATGAGCTACATGCTAGGCTAGGCTTTGTACTTCCTGTTTCCTGTACAGGAAGTGGTCATTTTGAGAGTTATATAATGAGTTGTTGTTTGTAACTTTTGTTCTCTCTACATTTAAAATAGATTTCATTTTACATTAAGATCAAAGGCAGGTCAAATTGTTTGTAGAAGTTCCGCAAAATATCTCTCTGTGAACAAAACTAACATTTCACATATAAAAAAGAGCCATTAAAGGGGCAGTATGTAGTACATGCAAACCATTCCAAAGACATTAATGTATTTCAGAGTAAAAGACATTTCTTACTAACAGAATCCAAGGCTTTTACTTTTTTTGCAGTATTATTAATTTCTTTACAGAATTCTAGAAACTTGTGCCATTGAACTGACTTTGTTTGAAAGACAATCCCGCCATCTACTGTTGGAACAAATGGAACCAAGTTAAGACCTTACAGAGTTAATGCTCAGTGTCGCTGCACTCACTGTGGAAAGATGACAATCTGTATGAAGGATATGAAGCAGAACACAAGTAGAGTACAGGCCACGTAGCCTCCGAAGCGATCATCCACCTTCTTTGAATACTGCGGCAGGACAGAGACACAGAGTGTCAGGACAAATGTGAATCGGACGTCCAATGTAAAAGCAGAGAAGACAAACTTAGGCAGAACCTTTTTCTCTAGACTGGAGGTTTGGAAGGTGAGCAGAAACTTCTTGACGTGGTCTTTCCGCAGCTGGTCGATGCTCCGGGCGTCGATGGCTCGCCCCAGAAATTCGTCCACCTCGTCCTCCGGGTTCATGGCCTCCTGAACGCCCCGGCTGCCGAGAGTATTGGAGAGGACATAGATCAGACAGAGGATAATGAGAGAAGCAGGTTGCCGTCGCGCATTAAAGTGTCAGTACTCACTTGTCTTTACTGGAGGTCTCATCAATCCCCTGAAGAGGGAAACAGACGGACACAAATTGAGACGGTGGCGGACAAGCTGCTTTATCAGCGCAGCGCAGAGTTGTCGAGGTGAAGTCTCACCATTTGTCTGAAGACTTTGGAGTCTTTGGTCCTGGAGAAGGTCCTGTCAGGGACCCAGCGCGGCATCAGCCCCTCGTTAGAGTTGGCTCTCGTCCGCTGCATCTTCGCCATCATCGCCTTCTCCTCTTTCTGCCCAGAGCCGAGAACATGAACTCACTCAATTAAGACATTAGGTCGCACATCCCCGCCGTGGACTGTGTATGTAAAGATGGAGGACCCACGTATGTCCACTATCCAGAAATCAAACCAAAATATTGAGCCATATTTGAGCCAAAGGAATGAGCAGAATACACTTCAACAAAGTCATAAAGCTGTTAAAGGTTGATAAACAGACAAAGTGGACAATTAAATTGAGCTCAGACTTGTTTGTCTTTGGTTTTATCACCTTCCATTATCGACCAGTTGACTCAGCAATAATCAGCGCAATGTCCATTAATCCAAACTCTGATATTTCCTCAGTAAACAAATTGCCCAGTGTGGCGCAACCTGCTCACCTGTGTCACCTGATTGTGGTCATTTGATCCCTGTTTCTACCTGATTTGAAAACCTGTGTGATCGCCATATTGCATTGTCGCGTATTTTACGTGTTGCACATGAGCCACAGTGAAGCCTAATGAAGTGTAGCTTCAATGCAGAGTCCTACATTGAGCTTAAAGCAATGCAGTGCAATTCTATTTTTAAAGTACCTTTCATACACAGTGGTAGATTTGAGGTTCAGTACTTTAAAGATCCTGACTGAATAGAATGTCGTAAACCTTAAGATTCAGGGAAGTTTTTTCTGAGTTTGTCAGCCTGGGTGTTTTTATGGTTTTGTTTGTTTTCATGCGCTGACCCTTTTCTGGCTGCAGCCGAGGACCAGGAAGGTCTCGATGCTGTTCTCCTTCAGATAGGCGTTCCTCTCTCCTCCGAAACCCGGCTCCACCTCGTAGTCTCCGTTCAGGTACTGCAGCGTGGCTTTAGTGATGTGGATCCGCCTGTAACAGGTTGATCGGTTTTGAGCAAGAATGCTGGAGGAAAAAAAGCTGCTTCTTCTTTGCTAAATACGAACATGTCAAACAAAGACATTTGCAGATTGGTCCTCACCCTGCTTTGCCTCCGGCCTCCATGTGATTGGCCAGCGTGACATCGTTTGACCACACGTCAAACTGCCACTTCCTGAGTCCCAGCACGCCGCAGTGGACACGCCCACTGTGAATGCCCACGCGCATGTTGACGTTGACCCCCGTCACCTCACGCACCAACCTGCGCCCGAGCAACAGAGCAAGAGAATCAGCAACCCATCTTAACTTAACACACACACACACACACACAAAGACAGGGTATGTACTCACGAGATGGCTTCTATCATGTCCACACCCATCTCCACACAGCAGTGGGCGTGGTCAGCGCGGGGCTCGGGCAGCCCCGACACACAGTAGTAACAATCGCCCAGAATTTTGATACGTAGACAGTGGTTCTCCTGAGGAGGGAAGACGGAGGGAAAGAGGAGGGTGTCACAATATTGATAGATTTCATCTGTGAAGCTGCAGAGATAAGGTCATAATATAATGAAAAAAGTTCAAATGTTGTTATGTTATGTGAATAAAATAATGGTAATACAGCATCAGATGATCAGGGGACATGTTGAAATATACATTACACACGTTTTGTTTTTGTTTTTTTACTTTGATTCCACTGGAAAATAAATGTTTTAATATTAGTGCGGATATGTCTGTTAAATACTTTTTTTTTTTATTATGCTCATCACTGACAACGTCACTTTCAAAAGATATCTACTTCCTGTTACCAGGTAAATAAGAGAATGCCCCTTTTAAGAACAAATCTCTGAACGAAGACACATTTAGCTTCATTGAGCAAATCAGAGCAGTGAATGCCGGGACTCACCGATGCCAGTTTGTCGAATCGGGCAAACAGTTCATTGAGCGTCATGACCAGCTCCTGAGCTGTGCACTGAGAGGCCAGGCTGGTGAAACCCTCGATGTCTGCAAACAGAATACTGTGGGGGGGAGAGAGAGAGGGAGAGACGGCATGAGGCAGGGAAAACAAACAAACAAACAAAGTGAAGGAATACACATTACAGGAGGAGGCGCAAAAGACAAAATATTTTCCCCTTTTGCCAGTAATACTGGATTAGATATGCACTTAAAGGGGCAGTGTGTAGGATTGTGTGAGAACTAGCTGTGGTGCTCCGCACCCTCCTATTCCAAGCACATTCCTGTCCTATAGTTATTATCAAAAGTGGCAACATGGCCGCCGCTCCTGATGTGAATACATAGGACGCGTTCTAAAACTATATAACCAGTACCCATAATAATGAACCAAATAACTATCTTATCTTATATTTCTAAATTCAAATAGTGGACCTTTAAGTGTGCAATATGCAACTTCAACCACTAGGGGTCTTTCAATCGAAAACAATGACAAAATACCTAGTTCAATAATGCCCTGATGCCGTGAGGGATCATGGGAGTTCGTGTGGGTGAAGATGAATTCATGTTAAAAACAAGTACATAATGACAGTGGAAAGTAAGAATAGCCAATCAGCTTTCCCTTTTTCCTGAAAGTTACAGACTTCCTCCTCCGGAGGGGAACCTTTAAAATCCATGTGAGAGGAAACATCCTGGATGCTTATGTATCAGCGCTGCGTATCTGTGTTGTTATCAGGACTGCTGACCTTGAGAGAGGCAGGAATGTTGACCTCAAAGTCTTCTGAAGGAGATCTGAGTCCGTGTGTGTGTGTGTGTGTGTGTGTGTGTGTGTGTGTGTATGTGTGTGTGTGGGACGTGTTTGCTCAGTGCTGTAATTGAATGTGTGTTGAAGCTCTCCATCTTTAGGGATTATCTTATCTTGGCTGCTGGTGATTAAGTATTCCCTCACTAATGTTAATTAGCCTCCACTCTGCCAAACCACTCTACTCTCTGCTGACACTGTGAGCGCGCCTGTACACATGTATGTGTGTGTGTGTGTGTGTGGGTGAAATGTTCTCCGGAAGAATGTGTTTGTTTTTTGGTTTAGATCTGCAGGATTAATGAGGAACATCTTAGAATATATGATTGTTTGCAGAAGAACATCACAGGACATATTTGTAATTCATTATCGAAGTCATGCAGTCGCCGCTTGTACTCGTGACAAGGATGGTTTTGTCCCTTTTGTATGTTTGTTTGTTTGTTTCCCAGCTGGCTTTCACAAAATCCATTCAACTGATTTCCATATATGGGACACGAGCCAAGAGGAGAGAGAGACTTGTGTTTTTGTTTTTTTTAATTATTTACTATTCTTAACAGCTATGATATAGTTGTTATTGCTGCGGCTCCTCCTGGATCCTCACGTGTGACACTGTCTGACGTCTCCAGTCAAAATGTTTTTTTTGTTGCTTTTCTTCATTTTTGCTGATTGTGATAAGCCCAGAGGTGCAATGAGGTTTAGCAACATCTAGTGTTGAGTTTGCATATCGCAGCTCAACACCCCTCACCTCACCATTCCCCTCCAAACACATAGAAGAATCTATGGAAGCCCTTAGTAATCAAAATGTATTTACATTGTCCACAACATGGCAGCCACCATAGGGAGGACCTGTTAGTAATGCTAATATACATTTTAGAGTAATGAAAATAACCTTTCTGAACATTCAGAAGATTCTAAAATATTATTGTGAACTTGAGGAATTCAAAAAATTCACCTTTAAGCCCTGTGAGACAAGTTGTGATCAAAACATTGGTGATGCAAATAGCATTTGATTGATTGATTGATTGATTGGAAACACAGATGTGAATTAACCTGATGTGGTCCTTCAGTAAATTGGCAACAATTCTGAAACATGCAGATCTTTGCTTATTTATATGAATAGAATGAAGTAGCTGTATCTTATTTATATTATGATTTGAGATCCTCTTCCTTCCAGCTTATGCCGTCGCACGACTGTTTGCAACTGTAACTAAAACCAGATGTGACTGAATATTGCTCGGAGATCCGTCTCTCTGACCAACTGTATTATGAGATGTTGTTGTTACAAAACAACAAAAATCATTAAAAGAATATTACGAAAGAGACGTGGCTGATTCCGGAGCAGTGCGAGACGTCGTTATGTAAAAGGCTTGAATCCTTCCAGCGCCGTTAGTTCTTCACTCCATGTGTTCTGATTATAAAACTACTCTAATATTTGCTAAAATGTAGGTGGAGGGCGATCACGAGTAGCAGATGTCAAGTTACACAATGCAACGCGGTCCCACTTCCAGAGAAGACAGGAAGTCAGGGGAAAACAATAAGAGCGCTCTTGTTATGTTGTTGTTGTTGTTGTTAGGAGAAGTTTCACATTTTCTGCCTTGGAAAACTAAATGTGAAATAGTGAGAGAGGTTGCAATTTCCATGTTTTGGACACCTACTCATTCATACTATATTTTTTTCTTTCTATCGAAGAACCGACTTCAAAACGAAACGTCAGCTGATGTTTGCGTTGACTTCAGAATAAAAACAGTGAGGCACCGTGTCCCGGCTGACCTGACATTGTCATGCTTCTGGATATAGATCTTGTGAAACATCATGTCTTCCTTCTTGGCATTGATGTCAGCCTTCATCTCCATGGCAACGTGCCTTGGCAACACTGACAGCAACAGACGCTCCTGGAAAACATGCAGAAAAGAGACACATGATGCAGATTGTGTCAATCACAATATCGTCTTTCTGACATTGTGTGTGTGTGTGTGTGTGTGTGTGTTTGTGTGTGTGTCTCCCACCTGTTGCTGGTTCTCCCTCTGCAGATGTAATCTAGCCTGGATGTATCCTCTGGTCTCCTGAAAGGCTTGTCTCTGGGAAACCTCGGCAGGGTAGTGGGTGCAGATTCCGATGATGTTGGTACAGAGGAAGATCAGGACGTTAGCGCTCACCTGAGGAGAGGAGACACAAAGAGGCCTATACTTAAGACACATACATACACCACCTTTATGAATTCCATAAACCAGGAGGTCAGAAATGAACCACACACACACTGAAGAAAACAGAGCTGAAGCTGACAGTTGCCAGGACGACACGTAGTAAAACAAAAACACGTTCCCATTTCCACAGTGGAATTTATACATCATCTCATGCCTCCTGCTGCTCCTCTCCTTTGCTTGCGCCATCTCCTGTCTGAATATCGCAATAGCAGTAGGTCCTCTTCATCAGCGGTATCGAACTCATTCAAGTTCAGGGCAAAATGACCTATAAACAATGACTTCTCCAAATGATTCCCTTTATGTTTTAGTGCAAAAAAAAACATTCTGGAAAATGTTCATAATAAATCAACTAGTGGAACATGCTCCGCCTAGTGTCGTTAATATGTAAACAACAAACTATAGAGAGTTCCAAACGAATAATCCAGAGATCCTTCGCAGGACACGTCTAAAAATGGCTCGAGTAATAATAATAAAGGTAATCTTCTTCTTCTTAGAGAGCATAGTGAACCGTGCTGTTGTTTCCTTAGCGACCACACACACACAGCACAGACAAAGCAAAACAAAGGCATCCGCTGTTGTCAAAGTGAATTAGCAGCATTTTCCACTGATGCGAACGTGTCATTGCTCAGCTAACCTCTGCACAGACCCCCCTCACCTGTGATCTTCACTAAGGAGGAGGAGGAGGATGAAGGCTACATTCGTCAAATATATTTAACCCACTGTCTTTATTTATCTTAAGTTGAAGGATTATAGCTACATTGTACTTTTAAGGAAAATGAGAAAGGAAGCAGCTGCCGAGTAGCTGATCTATACTCTCTAATCACACACGCACACACACACACACGCACACACACACACACACACATTTCCTCTAACAGGAAATGTTCCTGTTTGTGGCTTCGGTCGCCCCCTTTGCTCCTGTGATTTCAGCGACCACCCGATACTGTTTTTGCAACATGCCCCTCCGCTGCGTGTCTGCTGAGCTGTGTCCGTGCTTTAATATGTTGCTGTGATTGGGATTGTGTCCAAAACCACCAGCCCCCCCCCCCAATCCCCAACTGCACGATGGAAATGCTGTTGACCCGATAGAGAGCCACTTCCTCCAGAGAAGGGTCCTTGTTTACGGACTGGATGTGACACTCTTCACTCCAGAGGCCACATTTAGACTGGAACAAAGGTCTGAGCGCCGAGCAGAAGGAAGCGCAGAAATGGGAAACTGAAATAATAAACCATAAGATCTCGTCCTAAGATACGTGCAGACTTTCCAGCATTGGTGGGAGGGCTTCAGTAATGAAGCTGCATGTTGTGAAGTTGTATTCTAGAGTAAAGAGCAGGTTCTACATGTCAATTTAAACTTTGATGATCTTATTTTGCATTTGTAGGAGATCAGTGTAATCGAAAGCTTGTGCACGGGGCCTTTAATAGAAAGCTATTGTTAGTGTAACACATCTAAGACAATAAAAATAGAAATCATGGGGGGAAAGATGCAGAGACAACAGCCAGAAAATAGCTAGAGTCACAGATTATGGAGTTGATGTCAACAGAGCTGTCCTCCCAGCACCGTCTCCTCCCATCAGCATTACCCAATAGTCAATCAGTATATGTTCATGCGTTGTTCACCAGAGAGCTGATGGGAGGACGTGATGTATAACCTGCGCTCACTCGCTTTAAGAAATATTCATATTTTACTCAGTAGTGCCACCTCCACCTTATTTTAATAAACAAACTTGTTCATCTTGAGTTCCAACAAAGGGCACGGTGCAAAAACGATGGAAAATGTCCATATCTAGGTCATTTCCACTTTATCGCTGCCATTAAAATAATTCTGAGAGCAGTAAGATAGAGTTGAGGCGACCCCCTGGGCAGAGACAGGTGGTCATGTCATGTCGTCTTCTACCGCTTATCCAGTATTCTGGCTCTATTTCTACCAGTACGCATAAGGCTTTTTTTGGGGCATCAGTGTTGGGGCCAGTGACACTGCAACAGGGCCCAAGTGGGATTCGAACTAGTGAGCTTTGCCTCCAAAGGCGACTGCTCTAACCACTGAGCCACTGCCGCCCCGAGACAGATGGTGACGAGTTTGAATAGAAAGTAAACAACAAGGGGTGAGGCCGAGAGGAGTAAGATCGGCAGCGTAATGGACTCGGGAGATACGATAGAAAAATGACAGACATTGAGTGAAGGGAGGAAACAAGAGCAGAGGAATACGGTGTAGGAAGGAAAGAGACGTGACAGACAGGCAGGCAGACAGACAGACAGACAGACAGGACAGATATAGGCCACAGTGACATTAGGCAGATGGCTCCGAGCGCTCAGCTCTGTTTACATTTCTCTCACTGTTCAAGCAAAAATAGCCACCAGACAAAAGTGAAACCTGGAGCATGATGTTTGCAGGTGGATACCTCCTGTCAGTGTGTGTGTGTGTGTGTGTGTGTGTGTGTGGTTAATATTTCCATGTGTGCATATGTGTGTCACCCCCCCGCCCCCCCGCGCCACACGCAATGAGATGCAGCTGCCACAAGTATTTATCTGTTGAAACTCTCTCGACGTGCGTATCACACTCCGTGCGTCTGGGCTCACAGGCTCAAACTAATTGCTTGCTTTTCTCAAGAGGGCAGGAGCGAGTGGGTTTACACAGCACACAGTCAGGTCCTGTGTTTACGCAACAGCTCGCCGCCACTTTAGCAGCCCTTCGTTTACCTGCTACCTGCGCACGCCGCCGCTGCGCGGCACCTGTTCGGCTCGACTCCACCAACACGGTCATTTATTAAAACTCAGCCTGATCCTTTAGTGGCGTGTCGTTAAGGTCAACTTTTAGGTTTAAACCAAAAAAGTGTGTGACATTGCATTTTCTTGCCCAGCTGTGATTGGATGTTGGTGATCATCGACGACAAGAAGATTCTGATAATAACAAAGAGGCATCTTCCTCTCCTCCAACACTGGACCACACCTGAGCTTTCACACTGTAGCTGTTGTAGCATAGCTAGCCAGCTAAAGGCGCTGCGAGCGCCCTGGACCACGGGCTAAAGTCATACATGTCACTCTCATGTCAAATGAATCCAAGAGTGTCAAATGTTTTTACTTTGGTTCATTCACTGGCGTTAAAAAGTGATTTTCAACAACAACCAAAAATTGGCGAATGCACCTTTTTAAGACCAGTTTGCGGACGTACGGGGGGAATTGAACATGGGGTCGGTGGAAAATCACATTCTTCTTGGACCATTCAAAACGGACGTCATCCTCCCCTGAGGGCGACATGAGGGAAGCAGCCGGCCGGTCTGCGCAGAGGACCTCGGCCTAATCCCTGGATATCAAAATGGCATTATGTAAGAGCTGCTGTGATCCAGACAGGACAGGAATCAGCAGTGACAGTGGCCATTCAGCACCACGTAGATTATAATGTACTTCACCACAAAAGCTCCTGACAGCTTAGAGGGGATATGCAGCCGTAATCAATAAATGATCAACACACGCTCATGCGTGTCTGCGAGTGTGTCTTTACAGATCATCCACGTGGCTGCTATGAGCTGCCGTACTAGATGCATATACATATGGAACAGCTGATCTATTCACAGTACATGTATTTATGAACTGTGCACATACCTACGGTGTTTCCGTTTACTCGATACAGCTGTGGCTTAGGGGTCAGAGTGGTCGTCCTCTACCCGGAAGGTCAAAAGTTCAATCCTAGTATTCCCCATCCCACTTGTTATTATCGTTATTATTGCTGGTGTAGTTATTATCAGTAAACATACCATTTGCTGCATGATGATGTATGGGAACAATGCCCCTTCAACGTAAAAGTTTAAATATTATCAAATGTATTATTATTGATTCGATGTGTCTCATAACATTATATACGTTATGATATATACACACACGCACACACGTGTACACACGTGTGTATACACACAAAAATACAGATAATGGTCTAAGTAGTGGGATAGGGGACAGGGAGATCACTGTCACTGAGTGCAACCATAAATCAGACTTAATGAATAGTGATGTTTAAATGTACATGTAGCAGGACACAACAAACCCCCGCTGGCCATTGGTGGTACTGCTTCAGCAGAGAAGCAGCAGGTCTGAAGTGGAACCTGTGGAGCTTGTGCCTCCGAGGTGGACGTGCAGACGAAGACAGGGTTTATGGAATATTCATAATCTGTATTTATAATTTTTCTTTATGATGGACTTAGCACAGTTAGTATTTACTTTAACATGAAGTCCGTGGTCCTGACAGTGAGTCTACATAAACATTGACTTTTAAGGCAATCAGGCCTCTTTTCAGTCGGGGGGGGTGGGGGGGGGGTTATAAGAAGAGAGAGCGTTGAGGGCGAATCTGGACAAATGGAAGATTTAAAAGCTTCCTGCAAGACTGACATAGATCTAATGCATCAGGAGGAAATGATATAAGGCAGAAATAATCAATACTTCACGTCAACAATGGATCATATGGCTGATTGCATGCTCACTGTGACCGATCAACCGGCTCTCAGCAGACCGAACAATCCGCCAGACGACTGTCTCTCATTGTGAAAATGTAAATAAGAAAGTGAAAAGTAAAAAATGAAGGCACAGAATTCGTATGCATTTATATATGTTCGTGAAGGATATGAGGTCAATTCCATTTCAACAGAAGGTGACCTGTCCTGTCCTCTCACCCAACCCCCCCCCCCCCCCCCCCCCCCCCCCCCCAACTCCCAACCCCCAACCGCCTGCCCTGCTCTACATCTACACTCATGCACTGATCACAAAAAGGTGTGTGTGCACAGTGTCACAACATTAGTAGGTCAGGGAGGGACTTAGCGTGTCCCCCTTGACACCTGCTCCTCCTAGTGCACCCCTTTCTTCAAAGACCACATGGGGCCGAGGGGAGTGACTGAGGGGCGGGGCCGCAAAATGAAAGCGCTCCCAAATGTACAATTCGTGGCGTGAAACGGTCGACAATCACGTACACTTTACATTTTTCTTAGCCTGGCTGACGGTTTAAAAAGTCTAAACTGTCTTGACTTAAAGGCACAGTATGCAGGATGTTAGACTTGGCGCTTGTAAACACACCCGTCACAGTCGGCCCCTCGTCCCCAATGACACCAGCTCTCCAGCCATTGCATCGTGTACACAAGAAAACAGCATGAAAATGACCATGAAGACACCATCACACGCCTGCAGTGGCTAATTGAAGGTGACAGAGAAGGAGACTTTTAGGGAAATGCTGCGTGCTGTACCTTTTTTTTGTTTTAATATCCCATTCTCAAAAGTTCATTATCAAGGCAGCAGCCCTTATGCTTAGAAAAGAAAAATGTGAAACCGATGATTTTATCTATACCGTAATATTACATCTCTCTCTCTCTCTCTCTCTCTCTCTCTCTCTCTCTCTCTCTCAGGCTTGTGAAAGGTCCAGCTTCATGTTGGCCCGAGACTCACACCCACAGAGGCCGTGAATTATCAGAGATGGCAGCGCAGCTCTCACTTAGCAACTATCACCCACATTCCACGGCTGGACTCCAAAGACCTGCAGACCCTCACCCCGGGTTCAGGGAGGGTGCAGCGTGGGGACCTGCTGACGGGAGGAGGGGAGGAGAGGAGAGGAAGGAGGCGGAGTCTGGGACTCTTTGTCTCATAAATTCATTACACCAACACACCAGGGTAAGAACACACTGTCTTCATGCACTGTACCACTGTATTAATGTTTGTATCGCTCCTCCGAGTCTATAATCACATGACTTGTTTTAATTACCCTACAATGAGACCCTTATGTTTACATGACTAGTGGGTCCTCTCTTCAGAGGCGGCCATTTTGCAGCACCGTGTTCTTACAGTAGCCTATGATGGACAAACAAGACAGGTTTTGAGTTTAAATGATATCAAGGTCTCTCCTAAACATGGAGCTTCAGCACTAAATCAACTCATGGTACTCATGGGGAAAATGTGGCGTTGCCGTACATGGACTGGTCCGACCCACTCGAGATGAAGTTGAGCTTTATGTACGCGGCCCCTGCACTAAAATCAACACCCCTGCTCTTAATCAATATCAGTCATGCTCTGATTGAAACTGTAGAACATGAGAAAATGGATCAAATGCTTCCCCCCCCCACATGTGTTTTTCGTGAAGCCGCTTCCTCTCTGTCGCAGTAATGACAGATTTCAGAAACTAAAAATAACTTTGATTGATGTCGTTCTGGAAACATCCTGGAGAAAGTCTTTGTCATTTTCAGAAACATGACGTGGGTTCTCTCTGTCTCTCTTGTTGTTGTTGTGGTTGTGTTCCGTCGAAGGCTGAAAAGATTGTTACCTCATGTTTTAGTTGTTCCAGGGGGGTGACACACACACACACACACACACACACACACACACGCACACAAACAGTGTGAGGAGTGAGTGAGGGAGCAGAGTGAGCGGGCGCGACTTGACTCTTTATCTGTTGATGTGGTTCTGGTCATTTCAGATAAGGGCAGTGTGAACTGTGTGTAGACACGAGGCTCAGGCTGAGTACACAAACCCAGCAGCTGCCTGGCACCGCGCGCACACAAACACACACACACACACACACACACACACACACACACACACACACAGTCAGAAACAAAGTGACAGTGAGCACGAGGAGGAGCAGTCGGAGAGAATAAATGAAGGAACAGTGAAAGAAAGAAAGATAAGAAAGGAAACCTAAGGGGAGAGACTCTGATGTTTTGTCACAAGTGAAGCGCTGTCATAGTGATCTGGGTGTGAGAGTGTGTTTTACACTGCCTGATCTAACACAGATGTTCTAAGGAGTTCCAGATGTTCCTCAAAGGCCGACTCGCTCTCTCTCATTGGCCCCGGTTCAACAACAATATCCCATCAGTCATTGCTCC
This sequence comes from Chascanopsetta lugubris, assembly GCA_016785325.1. Taxonomy (NCBI): domain Eukaryota; kingdom Metazoa; phylum Chordata; class Actinopteri; order Pleuronectiformes; family Bothidae; genus Chascanopsetta; species Chascanopsetta lugubris. Next base: position 199,227 of record JAFBJT010108349.1, read on the forward strand.
CTCCGGAGGGAGAATCTTATAAAATCAGCTTCTTAGTTCTACCGGTCAGTTCTGTTCGACTTCAAGATTTATATTGTTCCCCTCACGGTGAGTTGACCCTGTCATCTGTAACAAGTCCGGCTTGATTGAAACAACGCAGAGCTGAAAGGCTCCGGCGGTTCACTGACAGTTTGTTCAACCCCACCTGTTGCAGCCATAGACTGTATGTAAACAACGGAGGTCGCCCATAACCCATAGGTTTCCGCATGGTGCTCCTGAGGCTCGTAGTGGGCGGTTCACTCGTCATCATGTGCCATCAATGCCTAACCCCTCCTACTTCCTGCTTCATCCAAATATGAGCAAAGAGGCGGAGCACAGGTAGAGCTGGGGGTGGGCCCATGGTGCTGTCGCAGCATGCACAGGTCGAGCCAGGAGTCAGTCAAGAGGCCACACCCCTAAATTATACACCATTTCAAAACTCAACAGAATAGAAAATGAGAAAAAATCAAAAGTGCTTATTCAAAAACAACCCTAACCCTACATTCAGGAGATTTTAAACACCGTCCAAATGACTTCATTGTCCATTTCTGCCAAAAGAAATGGAAACTATTTGACCTATATCTGACACACTGGACCTTTAAGGATCATGAGTCTCTAGTGAAAGCAAAAGAAAAGTATTTTTCACAATACTTCTCGGTGCGTACATTTTTATTCTGAAAGTAAAAGAATAAACTACATGGATACAGGAAACATTGACTCCAACATCCGCTGCTATTTCTCACACACACACACACACACACACACTCACACACACACACACACACACACAATGGTTAAAATGGTTTACACTGTGTTGACCACTTTCAAGATTTCTTCGTAAGTATCGTTTCACTTATAATCAAAGATCCAGAGATCGTTTACAGTGAGTTATTTGTTCCTGCCGTCAACAATAAAACATCCAGACCTTTGTGTGATCCACTCATTCTGTCCCGTAACAGATAAAGTTTACTCTAAACTCCATTAGCGAGGCTGGGCCTCACGTCTGCAGAGGAAGTTGTGTTTTCTTTACGTATCGAAGTGAAATGTATGAGTCTGAACCAGCACGACACACGTAAATCTCAAAACAGTTCAGGAAACGGGCAGCTGGCGTCGTCCATTGCGTTGTATGTTAAAAGACGTGTCGCTTTCCAGCTAAAACACACTGACACTGCACTTCCTTTACGTTTCCTCCGGCAGTTGGAGACGTTTTGGAGTGTTTCCGGAGCCGAGCTCTGAAACACAAAACCCAACGCACCACATGAATAATGTAAAACCAGGCGGCCAGAGCTCACATGTAAAGTAAAGCCAGTTATCCTGATCGAACCGGTCTTACTCAAGTCTCTGTCATGTTTCTGTAAACAAGGAGAGGGGACATGCTGAGGGGCCCTAACACTGACAAACTGAGCACACACACGCACACACACATTCAATCGTGCACACGCGCACACACACACACACGCACACACAACCCTGCTGGCAACCAGGCGGGTGTGACTTCTGTGGCGAGAGTGTGACAACTCCAGCGTTCTGGCTTGTATTTAAAGAACAGCTCACTCTGCGTAAAGGACGAGTTCAAAGATACGAAAACAATTTTCAACATATTTTAGTTGTGTGTTTTTTTGTTGGGAATGTGTCGGGACCCCCGCCAGGCTGCGAGGCCTCACACAACAAGCTGTTCCTCCCCTCCTCGGGGAGGAACAGCTGAGTGAACCAGAGAAGCTGCAGCGACATTACAACAAATTAAAGGAGGCATAATTAGGGATAAGCTCAAATTACAGTGGGTCAATTGCTAAATTACATTTGAGTTTGTGTGGAAGGTGCAGGGTCATGTTTGCAGCCAGCAGGTGTTCAGGGAGTTAACGCTTAAGACTATTTACGACTTGTTTAAAGTCACTCAGGAGATAATTGACCAAATTATGTAAATGAATAATTTTAAAAAGATTACGAGGGCAATTTTCTTCTCTAACTTGTTGGCATCTGCGACAGGTGGTTCTGAGATGGAGAGTGTTCATCCAGACGTGTCCGATCTGACCTGCTTTCATGTTGTCAGATCATTTCTGAGAATAGATCTCGTGCTACTTCATTTTGTAAGAAACATAAATGTCAACAGAATTCTTCAAAGAATGACAGAGAAATTGTTTTGAGATTTGAAAATGAGCCATTGAAAGTATTTTCATTTTTTTTTATCATGTATTGATTTATTGATTTATTTGTCATTTGTCTATTTCTTGCATCTCAGATATTTCAAAGACATTTGAAAGATCAATTGAAGGCCGTCAAACACTAATTATAGCTTTATTCTCAAACTGATTCATTCAGTACTCTTAAGGATCCACAGGTACTGTGAATGTGCAGGATTTAGTGACATCTAGAGGTGAATTTGAATGTTGCAGCTCTCACCACAACCTTCTATTGTTCAGTTAGTCCGTTCCGTGCTGCAGTAAAAACACGGTGATGTAACATGGCTGCCTCGGCCCTTGATGTCAATATTAAGGGCTCATTCTAGTGGGATGAGCATGACATGTAGATTCAGGTCTGCCATGCACACATGACATGATGAAATCAACATGATGTGTGACATCTTTTTCTAATTATAACCTTCATTTCACACACTGGTCCTTTAAAGTGTCTTTGATGTCTCTAGAAAAGAAAGAAAGAAAAGAAAAAAAAACACTTCCTCCACCACAAACATGCACAGTCATAGTGAGCTGACCAGAGATAAGCTTCTCTGAACCAGACAACTGGCAAACAACATCCTGTGCATCCCTCCCCCTACAACCCCCCCTCCTCCTCCCCCCACTCCTCCTCCTCCACTCATATGACCTCTCCTCTGTCATCGCCATGTTTAATTATGGAGCGTCTCATTTTGACAGCGGGAGGAGGGGGAGGAGGAAAAACAAGGCTCGAGTCCATCGCGGCGGCCAAACGGTGTCCACGGAGCTCGACGACCTCGATGTCGCTCGCCTTCTCTGATTGGAGAAGGAAACGTCCGGAAATCAATTCTGACCTGATTTTTCTTCTTCTTCTCTCCCCCTCTCTCTCTCTCTCTCTCTTTTTTTTTCAACCCTTCACTGGAAGCAGCCGTTACACAAACTGTACACCAGCAGGCCTGAACTGGGTCTCAGCTGCATGAGTTGTAGTTGTTTCCATGACAACCGCTGGGGCCAACTGCACACAGGCGCTGAGTGAAGACACATCGCAATGCTGTTTATTCCCCCATCATTCCCAGAAGTGATGCTAAACTCATAACCTTTTCCTGCGCTCTGATTGGTCTGTTTATCTACTGATTAACGGCTGATGTGTGCATGTGTGTGTGTGTATATTTGTGAGTATTAAGCCGCCCATATCCATTTAATCCTGACAGAAGTACGCTATGCTCCTATGAGATACTAACATATAGTACAGCACTGTCACACAGTGTGTGCGGTACAATGCAATGATATTGATGAATAAATAGAAAGAAAATATTTTAAAACGCCAGTAATGCATTAGGACAAACAATGTGCACCATTAGCCAATCAGAACACACGGGGTAAGGGGTTGATCATCTTGGAGACGCTAGCAAGGGCAAGAGCAGGCTACATCTCGAAAATACACCACTGATAAACCCCGCCCCCTCCCTGTATTGTCAATGAAATGATTGGTTACGTTTCTCTTGCTGAGTCCACACCCCCTGTTTGATTTTAGTTTTTTCCTTCCGCTTAAATTATTAATAGCCAACCTTCCATGAAAAGTATTTGATAGATAATAAAAAGTATTTCAGGAACAACTTACCAACCCTAAACATAACCAAGACTGTCATGCCAAATATAACCTTAACCATGCAGCACCTCAGAAATGCTGTCATGCCTCATTAGCACCACCAGGGGCAGAGTTTTAAATTCACAAACTCATTTTACATTTCCCTTGTAAACATGTTGGAGAACTGACAATCCTGGCAACCCCAAGTAATGAAAACAATGTTAAATAAATGTAGGAGATGATGAAGGTATAAAACTTATAAAACTTGTCATAAATATTTAAATTATACTCATAAAATGTTGCATACTTGGACTATAGGTTCTGAGGAACTGCAACCTCAGGAGGCCTTAAATAAAGCCATGGCAGTCTCTCTCTTTCTCTCTCCCCCTCTCTCTCCCTCTCTTCCTCTGTGAGTGTGCGTGTGTGTGAGTGTGTGTGTGTGTGTGTGTTAGCAATCCCATCAGTCAGCACCCATCCCGGTCAGTGGCAAAGTGTACATGTGACAGGTATCCTCGTTAAAATGCTGCTGCCGTGTTAAACACACAAATTATTTATCAAGGAGGCTGTGGAGGGACTGCGTGGGGAGAATATCGGATTTTCGCCTCGCTGCTGCTGCTGCTGCTACTGCTGCTGCTGCTGCTTCTTCCTCCTCCTCTTCCTCCTCTTCCTCCTGGTCGTGTACATGGTGTCTTGTTCTATAGCTGCAGCCTCGCACAGGTGATCACCACCAGCTGACACTTCCACCTCCGCTGGGATCCGTGTTTCCCATCTCAAGGCATCGCACACACACACACACACACAGGGTTGTTCCAGCACCGTGAGCCGCTGCCTGTGAAAGTGTGACCATCTGATACAGTGTGAGATCTGCTCTTATCAAAACACATTTATTCTCCCTATAACAACCTGGAAATTAAAAAATCCATCGGTAAACAGCCATTCGGAAAATCTGACGCGAGGCGACTTGCGTGTACGAGTGTTTTACAGCACGAGCGCCGCAGTTTTATTTAAGCTCCTTTCCTCCCTATCTTATCTAATGAATACAAAACACTTCAGAATACTTAGTGGGAGCTCAACACGGACACCAGAGGAACACACTGGCTGTTCTCTGACCCAGAACCCACAGCAGGCCGTGGTTTGGCCTCTGTGCTGTTTAATGGGTTTTTAGGGTCTTAACCCCAACGGCACAGATCAGACATCACATGTTCAATCACTGAAGCAGACACATTCCGGTTCACTACAAATAAAGGTGGTCTCAGAATGGACTAGAATCCTTAGATTGTCCGGCACTCCTGTTTTCGCTCTGCCGAGCTCTGATTGGCCGGTGGCCCGCTCTCTTGTGATTGGTCAATTAGTGCTAGGTGATGTAGGGGGTGATCTATTGAATTGTCAGACTCGTGGATGCATTGAATAAACTAGACGGAGGAGGTGCACTGAGCTTTGAGGTGAAAAAGACCTTGTGGCCAAATTGTGGTACTGCAACTTCTGTGACGGTATGTCTTATTCAGACTTTTTCGTTATTCATCAGCCACCAAGAACTATGACATACTGGTTCTCCTTTAGAATCATTTTTTTAAAGATCAATTGTCAGTGCTTCTCTTGTATCTCTACAACTTAACATGCATCAGGGCCACAGGACGAGAGGAAAACATGTGGACGCACTGCAGGACAGGAAAACCAGCGCCTTTTAACATCTAACAGGAAACGATGAAGACAGTGTTGTGTGAACGAGCTGTATCAGCAGTGTGTGTGTGTGTGTGTGCGTGTGTGTGTGTGCACTTGTGAGAACCCATGTATATGCAGCGAGCGGGTGGCGGGGTAGGGGTGTTGTGGGGGGTAGATGGACCTGCCTGTTGCTCTGACGCAGGCTCTGATAAGACTGTTCCATGTGACGCAACAGTTAGCAGAAACACAGAGGGCCGGGTATTTTTAGGAGCCAGTCTTTGACCTCTCGCAGCCCTTGTGTCAACAACATCCACACCACAATGCAAGTCTTTGTCGGCAGCCATACGGCAAATAATGCAGACGTGAGGAATGTGCACTTTCGCTGGTGTAAAATTAAAAAGACTTTTTTTTTTTAATGCGAAATACTTGCATAACAAGTGCAACATGGCTACAACCTGTGTAGAGAGGACTCGCCACTTACTTATAAAGGGCTCGTTCGAGGGTAATGAAAACAACTGTTCACACATTCAGGTGATAATGCGCTCATAAAGGCATCAGTATAATTAGAGGGTGACATGAACTCCAAACGACAAAGGGCAAGATTACGTCACCGCTGAATCTTATTTCAATGCATACGGAACCGGGGAGGAGGGTGAAGCGGTCACATGTGTAGACACGCTTCACCAAAAGTGACGCAGACGATGCTTGAAACACATGTGAAGTCTGAAGTGAGCAGAGTGTTACAGAGCCTGAGAGACGAGTGTCCCGGAGCAGCTGCTGTTAGCCAGCCGATACCGGCAGCCACCGCTGGAGAAGCTCAGCCCTCTGTGTGTGTGTGTGTGTGTAAACTACATTGTGTTAACTACGTTGTTCTTCCCACACAGGGCAACGTCAGAATGGTGGGGGGGGGGGGGGGGGGGGGGCCCCCGGGGGGGGGGGGGGGTGAGAGCTCCACCAAACGAGGCAGAGACCCATTGGCCCCGGTGTCAGTCACTCCAGAATCCTGCGAGGCATCATCGACAACTGCTGACATCATCAGGTAATTACACAACTGATTGGGAAAAGTATTGTTTACATAGAGTGTATATACGTGTATAAGAGTGCTTATGAGGCTGGTAGTGGCCCAGTCACTTCACTCCCCTCTAACTCCTCCTACTTCCTGGTTTGTCCAAAAAAAAAGGGCAAAGAGGCGGAGCTCAAATTGAGCTGGGGTGGGCCCAGGGTGCTGTCGCTCAATTGGCCGCAACCTTAATTATGCACAGTTTCTGATTGAGACCAAAGCTGTAGTTTGCGCCAGGCTTCACACATGGGGATTGACTCGCTATGGGCATGATTCCTCTCATGAGCTGGTTGGCCTGGTTACAGGTTTACTCTTATTTTTAAGAATTGATTTGAAATGTCAAAGCATAGAAGTGCATGGCGTCGGGCTCAGGCGTCCTGAAAGTGGCAGGTCACTGTTGGGCTCTATGAGAGGCAGGAGTCGGGACAATGGACGTGTGGAGTCGTCGCGCCCCCCCCCCCCCCCCCCCCCCCCCCCCCCCCCCCACCCCCATGAAAAACAAACAGTCAACTGTGAGAGAAGGCGTCAGCCATAACAAAGCATGAGATGGTGTGTGTGTGCGTGTGTGTGTGGGGATAACAGGGTGTAACACACATGTATTGTACAACTACGGCTAATTGATTTCAGCTGAGGAGTCAAAGGATCAGAGTCATGGCGTCAAAACAACAGGGTGCGCGCACACGTGTAACAACAACAACAACAACGGGGCTTTCGTAAACTTTGTTCCTGTCGAAACTAAAACACAAGCGCCGTTTCTATTTGAAAGTATCTTCAAACCCCACATGTATGGAAACTAGTAGACAATGTGGTTTATGGTGATTCTGCTGAGGCGCACGATTCGCAGCTGTAAAAACACACGTACAGGCCGACGCCAAGAGCAGTGCGGCTCCAGAAACAACCAGATGGAGCCAAAGTGTTTTGAGACGTTTGAAGACATCGAGGGTCATAAATGAAAAGAGCCCAGCGCGAGAGTCTACTCTTCATGTCGTCAACAGATAACATGGAGATGCCTGCGAGGGCCTCAGCTGCTCACACACACACACACACACACACACACACACACACACACCACACTGTTTGTTAGATTAGGAGACCAAAGCACACGGCGGTGGACAGACTAGAGCCACTGTGGTACAATGACATCCAATAGATTAAAGGTACAGTGTGTAGGAGCTAGTATTATTACAGTGTTCATGTCATTAGCATGTATATGTTTTTGTTTCCTTGGAATGAGCCCTTTGTGTCAACATCAGATCAAGTCCCACTCCATGGAGGCTGCCATTTTTCTCTGCTGGCCTTGAATGGATAAAAACCAAACACTATCTTTAGAATGGACCTTTGGCATTTTAATATAATTAATAATGTCTGTTCCACTGCTAAAACACTCGAAACCAGACATGTCACACATTCGGCCTGTGGGCCAGAACCGGCCCGTCAGAGGGTCCAATCTGGTGCAAAGTGTAAGAAAAACTGTGCTCTCAGTTTGTGTTGGTTATTTTGAGAATAGACATTTTCAAGAGATCTACAACTGTACTGAAACATTTGAAGTTGTTGTTGTTTATAGTTCATCATGCTATTATTTGACTGGTCCCACCCACTTGAGATCAAATTCGTCCGTATGTGGCGCCTGAAGTAAAATGAGTGTGACCCCCCCCCCCCCCCCCCCCCCCCCCCCCCCCCCCACACACACACACACACACACACACTGCTCTATGCAAAGGAAGCAAGAGGCCAGGGATATTCACTGTGATGCAATGCAATATGTAATTTCCACCATAGATGCCATTCAATTCTACACACGGAACCTTTAAACGAGAGCATAGTATGTCCACAAATGACCATCATGTGATTTGTTAAACGGGTTTTCAGATTGTAAACAATCGTACGTTCTCCTCCCCTGCAGGTTGTGAGATTGCGGCAGTGCTGCTGGCCATCCCGGACATTGACCTCTGACCCTTTGGCCCATGTCTCTGAGGCTGAAGTCGAGACATTGAGGTACAGTTGGTTTGTTCATTCGGGGCTACTTTCAAAACATGGCGATCTCTGTAGCAAGGTCCCACACTCTGGACGTAAATATGTGGTGCTCATTCTAGTCTACTGAAAACACAGATTCATACAATCAAGTGATTTTTTTTCCCCCTTCACATTTCCGCCAAAAGAAATGAAAATGATTTCGCCGAAGTCTTACACATTGGATTGTTTACCATAAATATAATCACAGATTATAATCTGACGCGGAGAAGACGGTGGAGAATCCAGTTACAGATTCAGTCTCAGTTCCCTGTTTAAAAGCTGCCACGACCACAATGGAAAGATACAAGAGAAAAGAGGATGTGCATCCACACCATCGCTCATACACAACTTTCTCATTAACTACAGCCATCGACACGAAGGCGGCGAGGTTAATGAGTTACCGCAGAAGAGGAAATACTTGTACATGAGCGTGAAGCAGTGATTGATGACGCCGTGTTACTGTGTCACATTGCACACTGACGACCTCGGGAATAAACAGCATTGCTGGGGCTGCAGCTATCTCATGACATTCATTCACTTAACCACTGCAAACAATGTTGGTGCCTGTGATGGATTGCGCTCCGCTTCATCACGCATCATGTTACCGCGTTCCCACGAATCCCCCGACCTGGTCCCGCGCCGCACTCTCGGCCATTTGTAATACACGAGGAATCCAGCTAACGTGTGAGAGGATGTGTAGCCCAATGCTCGGAGCACAGACATTACAGCTACCATCAGCACTTCATCTCCCAGTCCTATATCCCCTTATTGTTTTCATGTAATGATCCTCCCATTATAACTTCTCCCCGGGGAGACGGACAGTTGTGGAACAGCCACAGACTGATGTGGCCTCAGCCCCTCTCGTCACCCCACCCTTGGAGAAAAGTACAAAGCGTCCCTTGTGAGAGCGCACAGAGACCTGAGTGATACTGCTTTATATATCATGGAATTCTCTCACTGTCACAGACACACACACACATATACACATATACACACACACTCACTGCGCCGTCCAGCCGGGGCGGTTCCTTCAGCCCACTGACCTTCAGCGAGCCCCTTGGTCCTTGGCGTGACACACAAACAACACTGTGAGGCAAGAGCTGTAAGCTCTACAGTAAATACACAGATACAACATGGTCACACACACACACACACACACACACAGCTAGCTGTTTGTGCTCGGCATCAACTGTGTTGCCTATCAGCCCGTGGTACGTGTCATATATCCAAAGTTTAGAACACAGCCATGTCAGCGTCCGTCAAAAACCAGAATGTCAGCCAGAGAGCGCGGGGCTCCTCTTTAATTCAATCAGATCACACCAACAGGAAACGAATCCCTGCATTGTTCTTCCTTGACCAGTTTCACATCCTTACATTTTGTTTATGCATGATCTTAAAGGTGCAAGATTTGGTGGCCTCTAGAGGTGAAGTGGCATGTTGTATCCATCACCTCACCCTCACCCTTCTGAGCATGCAGGAGAACCTTCAGTGGTCATTAAAACTAAAAAAAATGTTGAGTACGTCCACTTTTACTACTGTTAAAAAAAACCCATAGAGAGGACCCGCTCCTCATGTAAATATACATTAAAGGGCTCATTTTAGAGTAATGGGGAAAAATTATAACATTTACATGATTGTAAATTCCTGAAAATGTCAGTATGTCATTGTTTTGAAATATTTGTAGAAGTGACACAAATGACCAAAATCTTACACACTGCACCTTTTAAGTGTCATTGGAATTACCGAGTTACATCTGCATGTAAACAGTTATTCAAAGCCTGACTGGTTTGCTCCAAGCATAGTGGAGTCTGACCTAATTTGGTCAGTAGTTTGATTCCCCTCCCATATTTGCAAACTGGGACAGGGCTGGGAAATCAGTTAACTTGAGCTTAACCGTGCTTGTATATATGACCTGAATTCCATACATTTACGGAGGTCACACATTAGCATAATAATGTATAGTTACTGAAGTACCACTGTGTCCTCTTACCCCGAATGAAGATAACATTTCAGCCTCCGCACAAGATCCACTCACAACAACAACAAGCTCCGGACGTCATGACTCCACATCCTTTTAAATAAAGTTATCTAGACTTGACACCGCAACATTGATTGGGCCCAGCACATGCTGCATCTGAGGCACGAAGGGTCCGGGTGCAGCACGAGTGGCCGGACTCGACTAAACAACGCGGAGTGGAACCGCAACACACGTCAAAGCTTCACCCACCTGTTTCCAGAGGAACGTGTCTTCCTGGTTGACCTGCCAGGTGGTGACCACATGTATGACGGATAGCACAGCTCCGCTCAGCACCGCCGCCCTCATCCTGACCGGCAGCAGCGTGTAGATGATGTAGATGAAGAACACGGACCACCATATGCCCTCCGAGGCGCTGCGGGGCGCCACCATGAGCACCCCGAACACCTGCACCGACAGCAGGACTCCGATCACCAGGTAGCTGACCATCCACATGTAGTCCTGGTGGAAGCCGTTGCGGTTGCACACCACCATGAGAGCCATGAAGAGCGCCATCGCCACCGACAGTGCAGAGGAGTAGGCCACGTGAGGGGCGGCGTGGACACAGTGGAAGGTCAGCATGATGCCGCACACGATCACGAGCACCCCCATGAGCATGGTCAGGGAGCTCTGGTTCAGCCTAAAGAAGTAGCGCTGGTATAAGCGTTCCAGTTTGCGGGACTGGAATTTTTTGGACTGGAACACCCGCACCACCCTGAGCCAGCAGTCCGCAGCCGTCACCACCCCCGCCGCGCCGTTGGGACCCTCGTCGCCCATGTCCCCGCTCCCTCCGTTACATCCCCCTTTCCTTCCTTTCAGGTCCCCGTCCTCGAAGCCTAGGTCGACCGACTTCAGCCCCACCCCTTCCCCCGGAGCCCCTCCCCTTTTGCCGTAGTGGTCCTCCTGCCAGCCGCAACGGACGCCAAAGTTGCCACCGCCTCCCACAGCCCCCGCCACCACTCCACGGTGGTGCTGGTGGAGGGGGGCTCCGGAGGGGGGCTCCATAGCATCGGGGTCCCGCAGACAGCTCATGTAACGCGGGTTGCAGAGAGATGAGCCTCCCTTCCGTTTGGACTTCTTGCCATTGCGCTCCCCCCACGCAGTCTTTCTGTCGTCCACTCTGGCGACTAGGAAACCACTGAACCAGGACATTCTGGGGGAGGGGACAAGAGACGGGTTCCGGTCAATGACATAACAACCGCTGGATACCACATATGAGGGGCGTTTCCTCTTAGGAAGTAGTTCATTTACCTGTTGGGGTTCTGGTACATGTCCCAGCCCTGTTCCTTGCAGCCGGTTCGCTCATTTATCCCTCGGGATGAAATGTGGAAGAGGAGCGGAGGGGTGTGACCAGGCCACGCTGCGGAGCTGCAGGGCGGGGCGACTGGACGGAGTCAGAACCAGCACGGGTCAGGGTGATCCGAGACCGAGGTTAACAGAAGACCAGCGTCCGCTGCCAGGCCTATCTCCACGGCTTCTGCTGGGTCTGTGGAGAAAAGGCACGGTGGATGTTAAACATACATCAGCGCGTGACGGTAAAGAGGAGAGCTCCGTGTCGCGTGTCCTGGGTAAGGCTCGGATTAATGAGCAGGCCTGTCTCACATTCAGCTCCTCCAAGAGCTTCTTCCTCACGACAGGAAGTCAACAGGAAATAAAACGCATCTGATTTTCTGATGAATGCACATAAATTTCATTTCCTGGATAAACCCAGAACACGGAGATTCCGCCTCATGCATGAAAACGGAACGAATCGGGAGGAGGAGGAGAACAAGCAAGTTACAAATCTACGGGGGAGGAAAAAGAGAGAGAGGGGAGATGGGGGTGAGGGGTGGGACCCAAAATAGCACACTGGTCTGGGTTTTTTAAGGTGAACCAGAACTTGCTCAATTTGACCTTCGCACAAAAACACACCCTGTGGTCTGAACACATAACAGCATTTCGGAGTCAGCTGGGCCTGGGATAAAGACGGACCACTTCTGCTGCGGCTCTGTTTATTATCACAATCAATGAGGGGAGAGGAGCAATAAATACAGATAAATGCAGCTGGACAACAGGATCCTGTCAAGACAAATCTGGGGACAGAAACCGTACGTGCACCATGACAGGATCTGTGGACCTCGTGGCATTAGATTAAACCAAAAGCCATTTGGGAATTAGTGAGAAATAGAGCTGCCAGTGATTCTCTTTGAGCACATATACACTATATATATATATGTATATATATATATGTACACACACACAGTACATGCTGTATAAATAAATCAAAGACATGTATGTCTCGCTGGACCTGGACCAGTGCATAATATTCTACAGACTGGCCCTTTAGTGTCCTAAAGCCATTGATATACTCCGGATTGTCTCCCAGCTGGAGCTTCTGAAGTTTCTCTGCACATTCTGCTGCTGCCCTACTACTAGCATCATTTCCAAAGACACTTTGGAGGCGGGGCATGCGGGTGGGTGTAGTTAGGAAGTCAAAGAAATGATGATTCCAACACGTGAGCTGCACGCGACATTCGAAACATCAAAAGTGTGAAATGCTGAGGGTGAAAAATTCAAATACAAGCGTTCTGCGAAACAGCGATGGAGATCCATGAGCTTCTGCTGATAAATAGCCAAAGTACAAAGCCAGGTTGCTATGACAACAGTATGTAAACAACAGTAATGTTGTTTCTATGACCTGCTGCCCTTTTCCTTTACTTGCGCCACCTCCCATTAGAACTCTTGCCGCTGAAACTACTTGATGAATGTATTGTTAATGATTCAGAATAGTTAGAATCACAGTAATCAAATGAATAGGGTCTTTTCAAAAGCTTGTCAAATGTCTCCTCCAGGGGGCAGTGATTGCACTATGCACAATAACACACTATGAAAACACTTCCTTATTTACCAGTATACTTTGCCACACCTGTGTTTGTGTGTTATTAGTGTGTTACATAACATTTTTGAATATTTACATGTTATTGTATTTATACAACACTTTATTAGGTCTTGAAGAGACAGAACAGTTTACATTCATACCATGCATCTCTTTACAGTACATGGGACGTTGTAGGGTTCAGGTTCAGTATCTTGCCTAAAGACACCTCAGCATTCAGTGTGGAGGAGGTGGGAATCGAACCCCTGACCTTCTCCTCTAACCCCCTCCTCCCAGTCCCAACACTTTGCCCAATGTGTGTGTGTGTGTTGGGGGGGGGGGGGGCTTCTTTTAGAGAGACCCCTCTCCACAACACTGACAGTTGACCAAGTGAAGACATTGCAGTGACGTCACCACGGATAGAGACACTTGTGGTGATGTCACTGTAACGTCCCTGCAGCAAACAGAGGCAGGAGAGTGGCGGAGTGATCATTCATTCTGAGCGCTGTTCATTTTCCTCCTGATTCAATTACTAAACGTCCACATATGCCTCAGCAACTGCTACCAGCTGATCTTACCAGGCCTCCTCCTCCTCCTCCTCCTCCTCCTCCTCCTCCTCCTCCTCTTCCTCCTCCTCCTCCTCCTCCTCCTCCTCGTCGTCCAGACGCCCCTGAGCTCCACGCAGCTCACGGAAACGCGCAAACGCAACGCTTCTTCCGCTGCTGCTGCAGCCGCCGCCGCCGCCTCCTCCTCCTCGGCGACCGGCATTTTCACCGGAGAGGCATGCTGGGGTTGTTGAGGCAAAAATAGCATTTCCTCGCTGTATCTCTCATGCATGCGCGCGCGCGTGCGTGCGCCCTTCTCTGGCACGTCTCCGTCCGAGCCGTATAGTCCTCCACCTCTGCCCCCC